>JAQQSU010018459.1:0-10473 GCA_028627135.1 Pseudochirops cupreus
GGATAGGAAGAAGGGACATGTAATCAGACTCACAATATGCCCACTCTGGAGAAGTTCTGTGTAATTACACATGTTCAGCATGTATTTGATTGCTTGTCCTTCCAGTGGGGGTGGGTGACGAGGGAGGAAGAGAAAGAATCTAGAATTTAAAGTTCTATAATCAAATGTTAAAACTATATGTATATATATAATTATAATTATAATTATTATTATTATCATTAACTACATCCAACTGGAACTTGAGATACACAGGCACTGTGGTAGGGAGATCCATCATGCCCTACTGAAAAGTCAGAGGGGTGAGGGGGGAAGACATAGGAGAGAATAGATTGGGGGAGGGGGGATACACTGGGATGGCTGTTTTGGAGCGGTGGGTGGGGGAAAAATGGAGAGAAAATTTGTAACTCAAAATTTCATGGAAATGAATGATGTAAACTAAAATAAATAAAAGTTTTAATTAAAAAAAAAAAAAGAATATAGACCAGGAGTCAGGAAGACCAGAATTCAAATCCTTCTTCAGACAGTCCCCAGCTGTGTGACCCTGGACAAATAACTCAACCTCTGTTTCCTCATCAGTAAAATGTGGGTAATAATAGCACCTACCTCCCAGGATTATTGTGAAGATCAAATGAGTTAATATATATAAAGTGCTTTGCAAACCTTAAAAACCTATAGAAATTCTAGTTATTACTAGCAAGAAAAACTATTGCAACTGTAACTCCCAATCTTTTTATTGAAAGCTTTAAACAAATCACAGTACTTGGGCCTTGATAAGGCAAAGAGCAAACACAAATAAATATGATGTTAATAGAGTACCAACTGCAGAGAGCTCAGTGGAGGAGATGGGGGAGTCTTTTTCTCCATTCCCTTAATGCACAGCGTTAATCCATCCCTGTCAGAGCTAAAAAGACTCTGTCCAAGCTCCTATATCTTTACCCCCATTCAAGAGACTGCTTTCTGGGTTAATAATGCCGAGGCAGCAGAAGAGCATTAATCTCCTTCTCTACCTCAACCTTCAGACTGACATGATTATTAATTAATTCAATTAATTCAAATGAGAGCAGGAAGTAAGTGAAAACAAAATAACTACCGCATCCAGAAATTAGCCCAAAGTAGCCTTTGCATGTGGCAACCAGTGAAGGTTGATTCCTTAGCATGGAAAAGTGCACCATTTTCTTTTAAAGAATAAGCCTTCATGAAGTTAACTGAGGAGGAGAATCTGAAAAGCTTTTGCTCCAAGAACACAGATGCCATGATGCAACCTGAAGCACAAAGACTAAGGGCATCAGTGAGAGCTTGGTGTAGCCATATTCCTAGAAACAACTTCTCACAAGACCCAGATCAACTCCCTCTTCTTGCCATAGCTTGAATAAGCAAATGAAAAGAAATTTATTACTCACTTGATACATATCAAGTATAGTATACACAGATTCTAGATTTTACTCTCCCAATCCCACTAGCAGGCTGGGGCTTCAAAGCAAAGCTGGCTACTGCTGCCTGAAAAGTTCTAGGAGATCCTGAAGGGTTTGGGGTAGATTTCCAAAACTACAGTGAATGAGCCCTTTACTGGTGTGCTCCCCATGATTATCCATTGATACCAAGCAACCAAATTTAATTAGCTTTTATAAAAGAGTTATTTACTAAGGTTGTATAGTAAGAAAAATTGGTTCAAAAATTCCATCAAAAGTTTGTGACACACTTCTCCCACAAGTACATAAAGTGTCCAGGGGAAAGTGAACTTGAGTTTAGAAAACAGGAGAGGTGAAGAGATAATTCACAATTCTTAGAAGGGCTTTCCCTGGGTCGTTATTCTGCTGGGATCCTGATAGAGTCTACAGTCTTCCTTTGCTGACCATATCCAGTCTGTTCTCAGCTCTCAATGCAGATGCTACTATAAGCTCTTCACAGCAAGGATGCCAATGAGAAAATGCAAATCCTTTGACCCTCTGAAGTTCACAAAATTCTCTTCATATTCAAGGTGGGCAAGCAATAAGGCTGAGACCAATGCTATAAAACGATTCTTTCTCAAGGGTTTGTTGGGAGACCTCCATTACTCAGCTGCCAGACGCTCAAATCTGTCTGTTCCAAAAATGGCGTACTGTTTTATACAAAGCCATCGGAAGTAAATAGGCCTCCCCAGCTAATTCTAACACACTTCCTTGTGATGTCACTGTATTTCACCCAGTGACTTTCAAGGACTTCTAGAATTTCAAGGGCATTTTCTTCACTGGAATTTCCATTGATAAAATTATATCCATTTCAGATATTGAACCATTTGGAAGTACCAAGGGCTTTGGTGGTAAGACCTTTCCTTTCTGCATACCACATGAAACCTATTTGGGTCTTAACTTTGGGCAATGCTTGTGGGCGCCAGGCTAGAAGCAGGACAGGTAGCCTGGAAGTCCTTGCTACTCCCTAAGCTATTAATTGCTTGAAATTAGTAAGGTAATCATCTTGATTTTATATTCCTTTTTTCAGTAAACAGAGAAAGATCTGGGTTATCGTTCTTTACTCAATAAGCCACATACTTAATCAATAAATAATCAACATTTATCAAGCACCTTTCCTGAGTAAGGTACTACGCCAAGCACTGTAATCCTAAACAGACTCCAAAGGTTTACTTCCATGTGCACAATTTACAAATTAAAATAGCCCTGAGTCTGGAACAGGTACTGGGTGTCACAAGTGATTTGGGGGAATCTGCATTGTGCCTTTTGTAGCAGAAAGATTCTAAACCAAGGAACAAGAGAGCACAAAATTCCCTTTTCATTATTCATATAAATCCTAAAATTATGAGGTTAAAGAAACCTTTTGTTTTAGTTTCAGAGCATGTCTTCCCTTATATTATAATGGCACAAGATACATAGTTTGGCTCCAAGTTTTCACTTGATATTGAAGAGATCTTTAGGAGGACTGTGGTGGAAACTTTTTTAAATTTTATTTTTAATTTATGGAATAAAAGAAGTATTTCCATAACATAGCACAATAAAAAAGATGATTGCATATGAAACTGCAAATCTACTATGCACAACTTGCTATTCTATATCTAGGTAATGTATCCATTTTGATCTTATCTTGGTAAATAGTGTAAGATCTTGGTCTATGCCTGGTTATTTTTACTCACCATTTTCCTTCTCAACTTCTCTTTTCACTGTATCTCTGTTACCTTATCTTCTCTCATTACCCTCATTCCTTATTTAGTCAACCCTCTAAAAGTATCTCCCTCACCCCAACCCTCAGTTTTCTCACCTCTCCAGAAGTTCAAAAGACTTCTAAACCTCTTCAGATGTATAGTTGTTGCCTCTTCAGCCCAGAAGAGAGGAAGGCTCCCATATTACCAGTCCCCCTCTCCCATATTACCAGTCCTCCACTCCCACCTGCTTCCTCTGTATTAGTTCTTCCTTTCATGTGCTGTTTTCATGAGATAATTTCTCCTTTTAATGTTTTCCTATCCAATTTTGTTACATCTTGGACCATCAGTTTTGGAAAATTCTATTTTGAAGAGCAAGGAAGCTAAGGTTGCATCCAAGAATAACTTATCCAGAAAAGTTGAAAAAAAATGAATATTTGATGAACTGAGAAGACTTTCAGGTGTTTGTAACAAAAACAACCAGAGGGCAGCTAGGTGGTGCAGTGGATAGAATACCTGTCATGGAGGCAAGAGGTCCTGAGTTCAAATGTGGCCTCAGACACTAGACACTCACTAGCTGTGTGACCCTGGGCTTAACTGAGGGCCACACACTTAACTCCCATTGCCTTGCTAAAAAACAAAGAAAAACAAAGAAAAAGACCAGAACTTAATGAAAAATTTGATATAAAAGATCCAAAAGATATATAAGGAAATCATTAAAGCCTAATTATAAGACACTGATTAAGGCCAAACTGCTTACTAGTGGAAGTGTTGTTAATATTAGTAGTAATCATAGTCTTAAAATTATTATCATTACTAAGGTAGTTTGAAAGAAAGGTTGGGGCTGAGTTGCATATAATGAGGTGGAAACTTTTTGATGAGACTTGAACTCTATATGCAGCCCCCTGAGTTTACTGAACAAACGCCAGGAAATAAGACAGACCTTGGCTACCTTCTGGTAGACTTGTGAAGAGTATGAATGGTGTCCCTACGAGGTCACACTGTCCAACATCCTCTGCAAACAAAGGTGGTCACGGTTGGAGCAGCATGAATAGAATGTCACTGAAAACCCAGAAGCCCGAAGCCTGAGCGAGCACAGAGGGCAATAAAGGACCCTGAAAACACCTCGACCAACGCTCCCTAAGGATGACCTTGGTTGTGTCCTTTACTCTTTCCCTGTTCTGCTTTGGAGGTGTCAGTCAGCTGCAGCACAGGAGGTTGGAAGGGTGGCGCAGCCCCCTTCACTTTTTTGATACCATCTCCCATTCTCCATTCCCTCTACTTTGTAGTTGTTGTCCATTTGTGTCAGTCGTGTTTGACTCTTCATGACCCCATTTGGGGTTTTCTCGGCAAAGATACTGGCATGGTTTGCCATTTCCTTCTCCAGCTCATTTTACAGATGAGGAAACTGAGGCAAACAGGATTAAGTGACTTGTCCAGGATCACACAGCTAGTAAGTGTCTGAGGCCATATTTGAACTCAGGAAGATGAGTCTTCCTAACTCCAAGCCTGGCAATCTACCCACTATGCCACCTAGCTGCCCAGCAGCTACTTTAGTTACATAATTTTCCTTTAAACGTGATAAATAGAAGAATTTATTCCTTTCAACATTTGACTGGCTTATATAATTCTTCTGAAAAACTTTTTCGTTCTGTCAGAGAAATGAACCTGTTCCCAGATAAATTTCACCTCCAGGGGGCATTGCTTGCTTCTGTACTGAGCCTATGTAACCACAGGTATGGAGCACTTAAAACTACCTGTCCTCATGTAGACAGTTGAATGTTGCATCACAAGTTGTATTTGGGGCATGGCTGTCATGTGCTGGTAAATGTTTGGCAATAAACTCTTGAAAAAAAAAGTACACATGACACACTTGTAAGTTTAATCTTCATTATTAGCATTTTCTCCCTCACTTTCTTAAAAGTCTGGGTTGTCAATAAAACAATAAATCAAGTCTTTATTTGCAGTGTTTGTGATAAATCCTCACACTGAAAATTCCACAACAGATACTCCTGGTCTAATATGAGCTGGTTCTAGCATAGCCCTCGGGAATGTGCCTAGTTATCTATGATTCTGAGATAAGTATTATTTTCTGTCCCCTAGCTGTGCCCCTTTGTGGATAGTAGTAGTAACCTCCTTAATCTAGGGATATAGATATATGTGCCTTTATGCAGTAAAAATCTTAGCTCAGTCCCTACACACTGGGAAAAAACTACCCTTCTGTTTCCCTTTATGTAACATTTCTTTGAATTCTAAACACATGTGCATGGCATAATGGAACTGACCATAGAAATGTGACTTGACTGAATGCAGTATACTCACTACGATAAAATTCAAAAGAATAAAATCAAAATATATTAAGATTACTTCACGGACTGTGAACACATGGCTTTTCCCAGATGCAAGCAGCCCACAGTCTACAGGCATAATTCAAATGTAGTTAGTTCTTGGACACAGTTCAGATGCTTGGACTCAGCTGCTCCCCTGAAGAGTTGCAAACATCTTCAGTGCTGGAGTTAGCAAACACCCCTAGTGTCCTGTCATCCAAGCCCAGGTGTCCTTTATGTTTTTTTCACCCATGAATTCCTAAGGGGTCATAGTCAAAGTCTTAATTAATAAAAGGATTTGTTCTGTGAAGTTTGGATTCAGTCAAAGGGCTGCACTTAAGGACCTAGAGGGTCCCATGTGGCTTTGAGGTTGCAGGTTCCCCACCCCTGGGTCTGTTGAAGAACCTGAGATTCAAGACTATTTCTTGATGTGTCTACTTTTTTTGCTCACAATTCTGTTGCTGGAATTAACTTTGAAGCCTGCCCTCTGACTGCTTCTCAGTGTACACTAGACTGGCCCTGATCAATCTTCACTGTTCTCCATTACTAATAAGGTAGTAGAATGGGCACAGGGGTATGCCAAGCACAGAAAGAGTCTCCTTCAGCAATCATTACTCTCCTATTCTGGAGCCACTGTTCTTTCAATAATCTTCTAACCCATTTCTCACATTATATCTGCTCTATTCCTTCGGGTCTTTTTGGCATCTCAGCCATCAAGTTTGGACATGCTCACCTTCATAACTTTTACAGGCAGGACAAAGTCAAGGCAAGGGGGCTAATGGCTCATTAGATGAGATATAAATATACCCTTATTACATTAATAAATACAAACATATTTGAGAACAATAATAACTGGAGAGTAAGCAGGAATGCCTTCATGAGTGGCCTGCGGTGCCCAAGTTCTTGATAAAAAGCAAGTATTCTGGAAGACAGAATAAGAAAGGGCAATGTTCTGGGCACAGTGGACAGTTTATATGAAAACTTGGAGGTAGAAGGTGGCAAGTGGAGCATAGGGAACAGTAAGCCATTTTGGCTAGAGTGTGAGTGCTAAAGGGAAAACATGGTGTGCAAACAGGGAAATACAACACACACACATATGAATAAATGCACATTTTTATAGGGTACAGGAGGGATACACTAAGAAGTAGAGGAATTATGAAAGTCTATTAAAGGAAGAATAGACAATTCAAAAATCAAAATACTGTATCATCAGCTCTGTCTTTATATTTTGGAACAGTGGAACATTTCAGGAAAAATGAAAGAAATAGACTCCACAAATAAGGATTCACTTGAAAGATTCCCAGTGTCTTGCCTCAAAAAAGAACCATTTTTCTTTGGGTTACTATATGACAGCCTGGTCTATTGACTGCTGTTGTTTCCTCAGAAGTCTATGGCTATGTGTGTCATTCAGAATTGTTTCTGTGCATTCTTCCAGGGTCCTATTTGTCTTCCATGCTTCAAGTCACCTCATGTTACTTCCCAACCCCTCTGCTACTTCATTGCCCTGACATCATGCTTGCTTCCCCCACAGAATCTGCCCACATCCAGTCCAACACAGTTCTATTCTGGGGAATATTACTTTCAGACAAATGAAATGATTGCATTTTAGAAGCTCACAGATGGAGACGCTATCTTTTTACTTAAAGCAATGGTTCTCAACCTGTGGGTCACGACCCCCTTTCACAGGGGTCACAGGGGTCGCCTAAGACCTTTGGAAAACACATATTTCCAATGGTCTTAGGAACTGAAATACCGCTCCTCTATCGTCTCCAGGCCAGTCTGCCCACATGCAGATATGTCCACATACGAGTTTTAAAGGGTCGTGGCATTAGGAAGGTTGAGAACCACTGACTTAAAGTATGACCCACCAGTGCTAAAGTAACCAGCATCTGGGGTAGCTCTTCTTGGATCTTGTTACATGTCCAGAATTGAACCTTACATGAAAGTTGCCCTATTAGATGTTTGCTGACATTGCATGTATAATTGGACTACATTTTAATTTATTTTATTATTTATTATTTTAATAAAACTATTAGTTCCATTGTAGTATCTCATGTTTAATTTTTTAAATAAAAAGTTAACCACTTTTCTTCCAAGTCCTGATCCCCACAATTTCCATAAAATCAATTCTTCCTATTGCAGTTTCAAATTTTTAAGACCCTCATTGAGCACAGACCAGAATGACAGAACCAGCATTTCTGTAAATGTTCCATTTGTTCTGGATTTGGTGGCCATACTAGCTCCACATTCAGTCTCCTCAGAAAAGCTATACTGATCTTTGTGGTTTGGTGCTCTAGTCTTTCCATAGTGCTCATAAAGTTATTCAGTGTTCAGGACACATAAAGACTCAAATGGGTCTGTGATTGTATTTGTGTACACATTCCTTCAGACGTGACAGATCGTGGATCCATCCGTGCCTGCCCATCCATTGAGACTAGTCCATGTCCTCCCGTAAGTTCAACATGGAGGGCTCACTCAATGTACAAGTGCCCTTCCTTGATTTCCCTAGATAATTCATGGCTATCAGTCCAGCACATGGGCAGCCCTTTGGTTAGCTCTCACTCTTGCTATGTGACCAGGTCACATGACCACATCTTTTTTGAGTGTACCTTTTTCTAATGGCATCCTTTGCTTCAGTTTTTCTTCATACTTCCTTATGTGTGATGTTACACCTATTCACACTTACATGTCTTCCCACTGCCCTCTGAGTGATACTTGTTTTTCATTCTTCAGAAATTGTAGTGTCCTATGACTCAGAGCCATGCAACATCAGCATAATATTGTGCATTTGTTTCAGAGACAAATTCAGAATTACTAAAAGAGTTTTGCAGAATTAAAAGACGATTGATTCCATTCTCCTTATAATTCTGGGCCTGACTTACTATATATTCTCAGAGTCTGTTTAGGCTATATGTACTGAGAGATAAGCCCTATAAGTTGCACATCTAATTACATGTCAGAGGCTGGACCGGGAGTGGGGAACCTGTGGCTTCCTAAATTCTTAAATGTGGCCTTAAGTGGTTTTAAGGATTTAGAAAGTCACATGTGGCCTTAAGGGCCACACTGGTTCTCCACTCCTGGATAGGCATTCTTCATCCACTTGGTTTCTCTTCTGTAGATGATTTAGGGAAAGCTCTTTTGAATGGTTATGGATCTCATCCAGGATTTTCTGCAATGTTTGAGAGCTTAATGTTCACCAACAAAACAATGTCATTCAATCTGGAGGCCCTCACTTTCTATAAGAAATCCTTCTTCAACTTGGACTTTGTGCCAGGTTTCATCTATGACAGTGGTCAACAACCTTTGATGAGTATATAACTCCTGTTTTATGCTTTGCCTCATATTTATGACCAAATAACTGTTTTTATTATTATATCTTCAGAGTTGAAAAACAGAAATGAATTCATTTATTGCAATCATCTTGAAGAGTTCCTAGGGGACAGCATGGAACCTTACACGTAAGTATCTCGTAATGCCATATGCTATAAAGTACCACGGATATGTAAGGTGTTTCTATTTTGATTAATGTTTACTACTTTGGATCTGTTATCTCAATACGTTTACTCCTTTCAGTGGTAAAGATCACAAGCCATTCATACCTCTTCATGCTCGGAAACTTTTATCAACATTCTACTGAATGTGTTTCAGAGGGGCTTCACCTAATGTGGGGGGGGGGCCTTCCTGTTAATCTCTTGACATTATGTTTGTAACACTGAAGTACCTGGGCCATCCATCTGTTACACTTCCCTCTTACTACAAGAATGGCCCACATCCCTTTCGAATCATAGTATCTTATATGCAGTTCTGTGCATACAATGTGTCTTTTGTAATGTGTCTCAGGTGTTTGCCACTGTCATGGAGGTTGTCTAGTGCACAGAAGAAATGGAAGAGGGATTCCCTAAATATGGTGAGATCCTCCAGTGTTCCTGCTTGTATATAATATTGTACTAATTTCATCAAGCCCAAGAATATTGCAGAGTCTCCTAAATTATCCCCAAGTCACTAAAAAGAGTTTGGTCAGCCTATCCACATGAGAAGGATCAAGTGAATAGAAGTTATATGCATGGAGCTACTGCAGAAGTACCTGTATCTTTGACAGACCAATGGACAGTAAATTAATGCCAGAATAAGATGGTGGGAAACTCAGCAGTCTGGATTGCATTGGGAAACTACTTAGTACTTTTGGTGACCCTGAAATAAAATGCCATCGATCCCAGTTTCTGGGATAAGAACTCACTATTTGACAAAAACTGCTGGGAAAATTGGAATATAGTATGGCAGAAACTGGGCATAGACCATCATCTAACGCCATACACCAAAATCAAGTCTAAATGGGTGCATGATCTAGGTATAAAGACTGATACTGTAAATAATCTGGGGAAGCAAGGAAGAGTTTACTTGTCAAGACTTATGGAGTAGGAAAGACTTTATGACCAAAGAAGAGTTGGAGAGCATTATAAAATGCAAAATGGATAACCTAGATTACATCAAATTGAAAAGTTTCTGTACAAACAAAGCCAATGTAACCAAGATTAAGAGGGAAGTGGGAAACTGGGAAAGAATATTTGCAACCAGTGTCTCTGATAAAGGCCTCATTTCTAAAATATACAGAGATTTAAGTAAAATTTATAAGAATACAAGTCATTCCCCAATCGATAAATGGTAGAAGGATATGAACAGGCAATTTACAGAGACAGAAATTAAAGATATCTTTAAGCATATGGAAAAATGCTCTAAATCACTATTAATTTGAGAAATGCAAATCAAAACAACTTTGAGGTACCACATCTCACCAGCCAGATTGGCTAAGATGACAAAACAGGAAAATGACAAATGCTGGAGAGGATGTGGAAAAATTGGAACACTAATGCATTGTTGGTGCAGTTGTGAACTGATACAACCATTCTGGAGAGCAATCTGGAACTATGCCCAAAGGGCTATAAATAATTGCATATCCTTTGACCCAGTAATACCACTTCTGGGGTTATATCCCAAAGAGATCACAGAAGTGGGAAA
>JAQQSU010001846.1:0-14857 GCA_028627135.1 Pseudochirops cupreus
TTAGAAGCACAGACTTTTGCCAAGGGACAGGGTCAAAGTAGAAAAAATAATGAGTTGGGGGAGGGATAGGATGGAGGGAAATATAGTTAGTCTTTCACAATATGTTTACTATGGAAATGTTTTGGGCAACTACATATTTACAACCTATATTGAATTCCTTCTCTTCCCAGTGGGGCTGGGTGAGGAGGGAAGAAGGGAAAGAATCTGGAAATCAAAGGTTTAAAAACAAATGTTAATTTTTTAAAAATTTTTTTACATGCAACTGGAAAAGAAGATATGGGCATTGCGGTATAGAAATCCATCTGGCCCTACCAGAAAGTTAGAGGGGAAATGCAGGAGGATATAAGACAGAGCAGATTGGGGGACAGGGTATTCAGTAAGCTTGCTTTTTGGGGGTACAGGGGTATAGCAAATATGGGGGAAAATTTGTAACTCAAAATCTTTTGGAAATGAATGTTGAAAACTTAAAATGAACAAATAAAATTTTAAAATATAAAAATATTTTTAAAATTTTAAATAGAAAAAAAATCTCCTTCCCCAAAAATTTATTAAACTACTTACTGCCAATTTGCAACCTTTTCCTTACTCTTTATTCTTCACATTTCTTTTCCTCCTCTCTTTTCAGCATGGGGAGACAGTTACATATTGGATTAAAGTACCCTTAGCAAATGAGGAGGAAAAGAAAGATTTCAGCTTCCCCATATCAAGTGCAATTTTCAGTGGATTCTTTATAAATATATAAATCTACTAATTTTTCATAATAGAATTACACAAGTATTTTATTTATATTTGCATATGTTACCATAAACATATTTCAAATATATTTTGAGGTATTAAATTATATATTGTCCATAGCATTTTTCTTTTCCAAAGCAGCCATAACGCAAATAGAAATTTTATACAATCAATGTAAAGTGTTTCATTATAGTAAATGTTTTTGGTTACGTCATACCAGCATTCATTTTTTCTTTATTGTAAATCATGTCAGTATAAAGGAATCAACTCATCAATTTAGCGTTCAATAATTATGTGATGCTACTGTCCTCATTTATAACAATATACTAGATCATGGGTAAAAATAGAGATATTTGTACAATGGTACTTTCCTCTCTCTTTCCCTACACACACTTTTACACATATGTGCACATATATATAAAAACATACACACATATACTAAAAAACAAACACCTTTTTAAAATTTTTTCTCTGAATCACAATGCGTTATTGCACCAATTAAAAAAGAATGAAGAGTGTTTTTACAGGCAGAAATTTGAAGTCGTTGAACAGTAAATGCAACACAACTTTTGTCTAAAGCCTTGAAAGAGGATAAGCCTAATAACTTATACTGACACATTCTATTGTATTAGCTTTAATTATACTCAAGCATATCAGTGCAAGTAACCCAATACAAATTTTGCTAAGTGTATATTTGTCAGTGCAAGGGGAGTTTTCTGAGCAGACTTCATTTGAAAGAATTATTCTCTGCCTATGTGTAGGTCCTAAGATATTTCCTTTTGTAGATCATATGCTGATTATATCATATCATGGTGCAATCCTGGGTGCCTCCAGTGGCATTAATACCATTCAGAAGAAATTAAGCTATGCTAGAAAAAAAAAGTCATTAAATGATGTATTTTTCCTAAAGTATAAGATGCAGTTGAATATTGAATGTTTAGCTCACTGATTTATTAATACATATGTGTGTGTGTATCTATATATCTTGTCCAACTATCATAAATTGAAAATGAGTTGGTAGGAACAGGAAATGGAATGCTTTGGATGATTTCAAACTGTTTACCAATACCAAATCTTAACTTTTCAGTGTTAATGTCATTTCAGTGATTTAATATATTTCTTTAATCATAGAAAAGAATCATTTGTGAAGAATAAAAGTTTAATATGACCCAAAGGTCAGTAGAAGAAGTTTGTAGTGGAGCTAAGTATACCAATATATTTTCAAGGAAAATATTTTGTGAATAACTGGAAAGTACAAATATAAATATAGAAATCATTCATATATTCAAACTATTGAGCAATCCTAGTTAACAGCCCAAAATTCCTGGATATGCATGTTCATATAGGGCATTTACCATCTTAACAATCTCAATTGTATTGTCAATAAAATGATGTGGTTGGAAACCATTATGTGCAAGGATTCAATTTTGTTAGTTCTCTAGCATTCTAGCTTTCTTTTCTTTAGCTTCTGTGTCTTGTTTCCATTGGTATAACTTGTTGGTGGACTTGCTTGTCATTGAATAAGCACATTTCTAGAATAGTCTTTCTGTTTTCATCAACAAATTCACTAAATCTCAATTTGGTGTTATCTTAAAGGTCATTTAGTACATCTCATGCCTGATCAAGCATCTGTAACATTGAATGAGGATTCCATGAAAATGGCAGAGTAGGTTAGAAAATTCTAAGCTCTCCAGATTTCCCCCCTCAAAAGAGACAAAAAGTGCCCCAGGGCAAACATAAAACTGTAAAAATCAGTAAGAAAAGGGGCAGAAAAGGCTTCCTCCTGGAACAATCAGAGAAGATCTGAAGAAAAATCCCCAGATGAGATTTGGTCCTTCTTAAGAGTAAAAACCTCCAGGGCAGTCACCAGTTAAACAAGGAGAGCAGCAAGCCCTAGGGTTAGTTGCCTTGGGAGGTTGCTTCAGCCAAAGTACAGGAACTTTTACCCCACGGACACTGAGTAAGTTCAGTGTCTGACCCAGGGAAGATCCAGTGAACCTCTGTTGACAAGGAATGACAAACTCAGTTGTGCTTCAGAGAGGGAGATGCAACTAGAGGGGAGAAAAAAGTAGCACAGGCCCACTGAGTGTGGAAGCAATGCTATGGTGACACCTCTTACAGGAGACTCAGGAGGTCTTGGTTTGGGTTCAAAGTCAGAGGGGAGAACTGAACAAAGATCTGAGGTCAGAGGAACCATTTGCCATACCCCAGGGTTAGAGATGATTATAAAAACTAAACTATTACAAAAAAAACTCACAGGCAAAGGAGAAAGAATTCAACCACAGAGAGTTACTATGGGAAAAGAGAAAAACAAGGTTCATCTTCAGAGGAGGATCTTGAAGCACAGAAACTCTCTTCTGCTCCAAAGACTAATCCCAAATGGTGACCTTCCCCAAAAAAATTAGTAGAAGAACTTTAAAAAGACCTTAAAAATCAAATGAGAGATATTGAAGGAAAAAAAAATTAGAATGATTCAAGTAAAAAGATGATTATGAAAAGAAAGTCAACCAGTTACAAAAAGGAAATCCAGAATCTTAAGGAAGTAAACAACTCCTTGAAAATCAGAATTGGACAAAGGGAATCCGGGTGAGTTATAAAAAATCAAAGAATAATAAAATAAAACATATAGAGTGAAAAAATAGAAGAGAACGTGAAACATCTCTTAAAGAAAACAACTGATTTGGGGAAAAGATCAAGAAGAGAAAGCATAAGAATAATTAGATGACCTGAAAGTTATGATTAAAAAAAGAATCTTGATACAATAATATGAGAAATAATAAAAAAAATTGTCCTAAAGTCTTAGATCAAGAGAGGAAAGTAGATGTAGAAAAAAAAATCCACCAATCACCACCTGAAAGACATCCTATGAGGAAAACGCACAGGAATCGTATAGTCAAATTCTGAAACTCCCAACTCAAGGAAAAAAAAAACATTAATAAACAATAAGAAAAAAGAATCAATTTGGATATATTGGTGTCATAATTAGAAACACACAAGACCAAGCAGTGGTAACGCTAAAGGAACACAGGTCTTGGAACACTATGGCCAAAAATATCATACACAACAAAGCCAAGCATAATTCTGAATAAAAAATGGACATTTAATGAATTGTCAGAATTTCAGGACTTTGTTAAAAACAGAAAAAAACAATCTGAACTTAATAGAAGATTTGATATATATGAGCCAAAAGAAATAAAGGGTACATATAAAAGACTAATTACAAGGGACTTAATAAAGACAGGATATTTATCTTTTGTGTCTATAAAATATAAAACATATGCCTAAGATTGCTCTTAGTAATTAGGTAATTCAAGAAAGATTGTGTTAGACTAGAGCATGATATGACTTCAAAAAGTAAAACTGTTCAGGAAGAGCTAAAATGAGTAAGTATCTCTTACAAATGAGGGGCAAGAGGAAGAAATAATACAGAAGAATTAGATGTGGAAAAGGGATGTTAGTTCAGGAAACCTACTTTCATAGAAAATGAGTTCAAAATGGAACAATACATATACATATAGAAGAATATAAAAGTATTAAATTTAGAAAGAAATACAATACTAAGGAGATAGTGAGAGGGGAGAAGATAAAAGAGAGATCTTTAGACGGGAGGCTGAAGGAATAGGAAAAGGGGGACATAGAAAGGTCTTTAGATTAATGAAAAATGGGGGAAAAGGGAAGGATCTTTGGGAAGATATGGGGGATTGTTAGAGGGGTGGGTGAGTGTATAGATCAAGGGAGTATATAAAAGGATGTTCAGATTTATGGAAATGGGAGGATAAGGTAGGGGTAGTTGGAGGAGGATATATTAAGTAATAGGAGGGCAAGGTAGAAGTTAGAAGTAAAGTAGAGGAGTCAGAAAGGATAGGAAATAAGACACACACACAAAGATTAAGAGTAGAATCTCCCAGGAAAAGTAGATGTGTACACATAGATCTGTATGTATGTATATGTATATATGCATATATTTATATGTATATATGTGTATATGTGTGTCTGTGTATATCCACGCTTAATTGTAACCTTGGGGAGGGCAAGGGAGAAGAAGGGGAGAAAAAGAACAAAGTAAAAAGTATACAGCAGAGAACAAAAGAAAACCTACAAATAAGCAAAGATGGATAGCTTTCAACATAACACATAGTATTTAATATATAGCCTTTTTCAAATGGAAATTTATTGCTATATCTTTTGAGTCTTCTCTTACATTTTGCTGTTCACATGACATTTTTCTTATTTATATTTAATATTTTAGTTAGTAATGTGCTTCTTTTTATTTTCTTATTATATATTTAAAGTTTTGTTATTCAAGCCTAATTTGTTTTAAAAGACAAAAAAATCCCTAATATAACATACCTGTAAACTGGTCACATAGTTTTTGCTTGTATATTTTTCACAAGTAGCAATCCATCACCCCTCAAAGCAATTCATTCCCTTTTGGTCTTTTTTGCTAATTTTTAGAATGTTCTCCCTTATATCAAGCCTAAATTTATTTTCTGTAAGTCCCATCAACCACTTCTAATGCTATCCTTTGTGAAAAAGAAGAACCAGCCTGTTTTTTATTGCATGTGGCAATCTTTAAAACACTTGGACTGCTATTATTTCTCCCTTAAGGTTTATTTCTTCTCCTGGATAAACTTACACAATCTTATTTCTTCTATCATATCCTCAAATAAGAAATAATTAATAAAAACTAATTTGTATAGTTAAAAGAGAAATTGGGAGATCAGTAATAGAAGGACATATGTAGAGTTTTCTCCTTCTGAAATGGTGAGAAACACCAACACTGTTAGCCACAATTGTAGTATGGACCTAGTGGGACTCTAATAGACTCACAAAGATTCAAGAACAAGTATCTGGTTCATATTTCTACAGATTTTTCCTCCAGCTTTCTGGAAGAATTTTTTTCTTTTAGTGTTTACAATGAGATCATAGAAAAATTCTCCATAATATATTGCTGCTTCATTTGCCTTTTAAGTGTGTGGAGCTTAAAATTGCAAACTTTTTAGCCTTTCACAATCTGCTCCCAAACTACGTTTCTACCCTTATGTCATTCTTCATATTTGTCCTTCAAGCTACTCCTCTTCCTTATCCTGAAATCAACTAATTAGTAAGAATTTATTAAACATTTATTATGCATGCATCAGACACTGCATCTGCCATTGTCACTCAACATATTTGTTGTTACTATTCTTCCTCATCTCTATCTATTGCAAAGAGGTGTCTTTTCCTCTTTGAAGAAGAAATATGGTATAATGGAAACAAATATGACATCTAAAATAATAAGACCTAAAAGTAGAATAGGCAATCAAAAACTATCCCTATTTGCACATATAATGATGTTATACTTCAATAATCCAAGAAAACAAATTAAAAAACAAATTGAAGTAACTAACAACTTCAGTAAAGATGCAGAATATCAAATAAACCAAGGTAAATCATCAGCATTTCTATGTATTACAAATAAAGTCCAACAGAAAGAAAAATTCCATTTAAAATAACTAGACAATATAAAATATTTGGGAGTTTTCATGCCACAACAGACTCTAGACAGTAATAATGCAATTATAAAAAAATTCATAAGAATAAAGTTAGATATAAACAATTAGAGAATTATTCATTCATGAATAGACCAAATCCACATCATAAAAATGAAAATTCTATATAAATTACTTTACTTAAGAGTAATGCTAGTCTAAACTAAAAATATTTTTATAGACCTAGAAAAGTAATAACAAAATTCATAAGAAGAACAAAAAACCAAGGAGGACAAGAGAATCAATGAAAATAAATGTAGCTGTACTACATCTCAAACAATGTTGCAAAGTGGTAAACATTAAAATTATCTAATATTGGCTAAGAAATATAGTGGTGAATCAATCAAACAGGTTAGGTATATGCTGAACAATAGCACATGACCACAGTAATCTACTAAGCTAGTGTTTGAAAAAATAAAAGATCCAAAGTGTTGGGACAAGAACTCACCATGTGACAAAAATTGCTGGGGAAACTCAAAAGTGGTTTGGCAGAAACTAGTTGTAAGACTAACATCTCACACAGTATACAAACATAACATCAAAATGGGTACATGAATTAGGCATAAAGAGTAATATCATAAGCAAACTAGAGGAGCTTGGAATACCTTACATTTTAGATCTATAGATAACAGATACTTTATGACCAAAAAAGATATAGAGTGTATTATGGGAAATAAAACAAATGATTTTAATTAGATGAAGTAAAAAGGAAAAAAAAATGCATAAACAAAACCAATGCAGGAAAGGTAAGAATATCAAAAAAGAAAAATTTTATAACAAATTTTTCTGATAGAGGCCTCATTTCTCTAATATGTAGAGATCTGAGTCAAATTGATGCAAGTGATTCACCAATTTATAAATTGTCAAAGGATATGAACAGGAATTTTTAAAAGAAGAAATTTTAAGACTTCTGAGGTATTATTTCATTCAGAATTTTATGCATCTTTTATCAAGCTATTGTCTTTCCTAATTCCCTTTCCTTGCTCTCATTTCGTTACCTATTTTCTTTCTTGTGTTCCTATTTGATTTTGAAAATCACTTTTCAGCACATCCAGAAATCCTTGTTGGACTTGTGTTCAATTTATATTTTTATTTGAAGTTGTGATTATAGATGTTCTGACTTTATTATCTTCTATTTTGTATCTTGGCCTTCCCTGTTACTATAATAGGTTTTTATGATCAGGTTCTTTGTTGTTGTTGGCTGCCCATTTTACTAGCCTGTTTCTTGATAATGAATTTATATTAAATTGGGGCTCTGTTATCAAAGTGCAGGGTTAAGGTAAGTATACTGTCCAAATTTTCATGGTTTTCATACTACATTTTTCTGAACCAGTTCTGCAGACTTAAAAGTTTTCTGTGCTTTCTGGTTATGTGATCTTGGAAGTGGTGTGGTCCCTGATCTTCTTCTCTATGGTCTGGTCCTTACAGTGGAAAGGACCCCAATCTCATGGGATCACAATTAATACTACTGTAATGGTCCCCACTCCCTTAGAACTAGAAGGGATATTACCCCCTCAGAACACCTGCTCTTTTTATATTCAAAGTTCTTTTCTCTGCTCTTGAATTGTGACCCAGAAACTGGTATAATGAATTTGCCAAACAGTCTCCAGTCTGTCTGAGTCTAACATATAGTGTCGTCAACTTTCACTTGTGGCTAACTCTTCATGACTTCACTTAATGTTTTCTTGGCATAGATACTGTTATGGTTTACAATTTCCTTCTATAGCTCATTTTACAGATGAGAAAACTGAGGTAAACAAAATTAATTGACTTTCACACAGCTATTAAGTCTCTAAGGCCATATTTGAAATCAGAAAGGCGAGTTCCTGACTCCAGGCCCAGCACTCTATCCCCCGTGGCACCTTGATGCCCATGCTTTTAAGGCAGATGTCCATTGTAATCTCTTTTTTATCAGTTGCCAAGACCCTTTACTGTCTCTTTCTTGAGAACCCCCCAAAACTGCTGCTGCTTCTGTTACTACCACCTAGTCCCTTTACTAGTATTTCTTCCATGATGTCTCTGGACCAGCCACCACACCTGTGTCAAAGATCTCTCTTTTCAATCTCCTAATTTGTCTTGGGCTATAAGAATATTTCACAATAATCTTTTGTTGCCCTTGCCATCGCAGATTTCAATTTTATTTTGGAAATGAATGTTGGGAGAGGTTGGCTAAGTGCTTTTTCTACTCTCCCATCTTTGCAGCACCTTCTCAAATCTTATAACATATCTCTTATTTGAAACATATCTTAAAAGCAAATGAATGAATAGCATTAAAATGTAAGACTGGAATTAAATTTCCCTTGCAAGAGGTAAAAATAAAAGAACCTAGAAGTTTCAAATATGCTAACATACAAATCAAAAGAAAACTTTGTAATATAAACAGAGCTAGACAAGGAAACTAAATTATTGCAAAATCAGCCAAGGACAACAAAAACACAGTATTAATAATTTAACCCCCAATGTTATGGTATCTAAACTGATAAACTCTAAGAAAGCACAGATAGTAAAAGAATGATAGTAGAAAACATTCATATTCTTATTCAGAGTTGGAAACATGTAACAGACACACAAGTAGAAGGGAAGATAGATTTGAACAATTTCCTAGAGAAATGTAATGAAAGACTTATGGCGTCATGTGAATGAGAGCACTAAGGAATATATGTATTTTTCATTTCCAATTGAAACTTTTATAAAAATCAACCATGTATGAGGGCACAGAAAATTTACAAATAAATTTTAAGAGAAATAAATATTAAACAAATATTTTACATTTTGTAAAATAATATTTTATGAAAGTTTCAAGGAAATTTAAAGGAAAGAAACTTAAAAATCAACAATATATCTATGTAAATCAATATGCATTAAGTGTTTCCTATGTGTCAGGCAGTGTGCTAATCATCAAAAATAAAAACACTAGCACAAAAGAGTCGCCATTCCAAGAAAGTACATATTCTAATGAGATAGAATGCAATACATAAACATGTATGAAAAGTGAGAGAGAAGTGTCAATAAAGAGGGGCAAAATCAGAACTAAGAGAGGAATGAAACTATTTGTGAAGCTCTCCTGAGAGAGGAATAGACAGGAATGAAACTTGTTAGGTAGCTTTCTTTCTTTCTTTTTTTGGAAAAAACAAGCTTCCTACAATACATTATTTCCCCACTCTATTACACTGTTTCTATATAGCTCTAATAGTATAAGATGATATGTTTTGAGGATATTATCTTGTTCTCAGTATGCCTACTCCTTATTAGGTGTGAGTGGATTGTTCCACCTGAACAACTAATTGCTGAATTTCTGTCGCATCTGCTCCTGGTTATATGTGGGATGTTGTCTTTGGTAGTCCATCAGTTTACTAGAGCATAGTGACAAAAACTTGTCTTTATAAGAGCTGACAGAGAGAAAATTCCAAAAGGTAATAATTGAAAGAGAAATTTCATTCATAATAACCACAAGATGAAAATAAATATTGATAATCAGTCTACCACAGCAATTCAATACTGGTAGAGAATGAATTATATTTTCTTCAAGAAATAATAAAAAGTGAAAGAAAAATGAATGTTCACTACCCATGGTTAGACTGTGTCAATAAGATAAGAATGATAATAACACCAAAATTAATTTGTACATTTATTAGTTATGTGAAAATCAAGCCACAAAAGAAATATATTACAGACTTAGAAAAAAATAACAAAATTCATTTGGAGATACAACAAAACTAAATTATGTAGCAGAATTTAAAAATTTAGCATTAAAGGGGGACTAGTACTTTCTGACCACAAACTATATTACGAAAAAAATCATTAAAAAAAATTGGCATGTTTTTTTTAATAGAGAAGTAGGTCAATGGAACAGATTTAATAAAAGAGAAATGGAAATATTGGCTCTCATTGACTTAGCATTGAGTTAACCTAGGGGAACAAAACAAATTACATAAGGAAGAATACCCTAAACAAAATAATTTGTAAGAAAATGAAGAGCAGTGTGGCAAAATCACTCTTTAACATGCATCTTATTTTGTATTACACAATAAATTTAAAAAATGAATACAATATTTCAATATGAAGATCATATCATTTAACACAAATTAGAAAAGAAATAGATAAATACCTTTCACAGTTAAGGGTAGGCTATATGGGTAGGTTATAAAGTTATAACCAAAGAAATGGTAGAGAGAAGAATAAAATAAATGTACAAGATGATTTTGCTGTGTATTTGAAAGGAATAGCAAGTTAGGCATAGCAAATTTTCAGTTTGGTGCACAATAATAATTTGTATTCTACTATGTTATGTAAATGCTAGTTTTTTCCATAAATTAAAAATTAAAAACTTAAGTCAAAAAATGATAATCTAGATCATTCTGGTCACATTGAATTGTAAGGCTTTTGTTCAAATAAAACTAGTGCATATGCGATTTTTTTTTAAAAAAAAAGGAAAGTAAAAAATTGGGGGAAAATTTTCACATCAACTATTTCTAATAGGTTTTGGTGTCTAAGAAATATAGATTGATGATAGACATTTATAAGGGACAAGCCATTCTACATCCTGCAGGGTAATTAAAAGCTATTAGCAACCAAATGAAAGAATGTTCCTAATCACCAAAAATAAGAAAAATGCAAATCAAAACAAAAGTGATTTTACAACTCTATCAGTTTGGCAAAGATAAAAAATGGTGAGATTAGTCAATGTTGGTGAGTTGTAGACAGACAAATTAATGCATTGTTGGTGGAGCTGTGAATTGGTCCAACCATTCTGGAAAACAAGGTTGTATTATTCAAATAAAATGGGGAAAAAACTTTGAACCAGAGAATTCAGTTCCTAGAGACATATGCCCAAAGAATAACTGGCAAAAAGATAGACTCCATGTACACCAAAATATTTTAGAAAGATTTTGTTGTTGTTGTTGTTTCAAAGAATAGGAAACAAAATACATTGGCTAAACAAATTGTCACAGTAGTAATGAAATGGTACTGTGCTTTAATCAATGAAAAACATGAATACAGAGAAGGATGGAGAGAGTTATATGAACTGATACAAAGTAAAACAAGTGATCTAGATACATACATACATGCTTCCATACATATATGTGTGTATACACACATACAAATATACACATGTGAATGTAGCAATCCAAATGAGAAGAATAACAACCACAGAACATTCCAAATGAAAATGTGAAGAAAGAGCTTCTCTCCTCAAATATCTGTATCTGTCTATCTCTTTTTTTCTCCTCTGCAGAGGTGAGGAATCCATAAACATAGAACATTACATAAATGTCCGATTTTTTAATGTTTTGGATCCCCTTCTCACTTTTTATATCTTTCTCTGTCTCTTTCTCAATCCTTTATTATAAGGAATGGCTCTCTGAGTCAGAGAAAAGAATAGGATAAAAGAGAAAATAGGCAATAAAAAACCAAGGTAACAATAAATATGTATTTTTAAAATATCGAACTTGCCAACTCCAGAGACAATGTTGGAAATATCGAGCGACTACAAGGAAGTGTGTACCCCATAAAAATACTGAAAAACCAATGAGGTCGTATTTTAAAATATATTAATAAATATCAGGTTAAATATATTCAAATACTAGAGAAGTAGGTTAGTTTTAACAAACAATCTCTACCATAATGGTGTATTCATGTGTATATATATATATATATATATATATATATATATGGGTAAATGCAAACATGCATAGTGTATATTGTGTGCACATATGCATACACAATTGTATGCAACTACCACAGCCCCTACTGACTAAAGACCAAATAATTGTATTTTCACCCTTTCCTCGATATTCTCTGGAATCCTTAAGTTGACTGGAAAATACATGTGAGTACATATGTGTGTGTATATGTAATCATGGTCCTTTATATCTGGCTTAAAAAAACAAATAATCTAGTTAATGGTTGATAAGTTAAACTATACAGGTGCAGACAATGAAAAAAACATATTGCAATGATTTAATTACAAAATGTTTTGTGAATTTCAGGTGTGATGCAGTAATTTCATTTTCATTTCTAATAGTGATAGAGAATACTTAAACTCTATCCTCTTTTACATGTCCTCAAAAATTTCTTATTGTATTTTATATATTTTAATCCAATCAAATTGGTTTTTTTACTGAGTTTCTATTTGTGTAACTCTTCAAAGTGTTGAAGGTGGTATAGCTTTCCAAATATGTCTCTGGTTTTTATTTTTCAAAATTAGATATGAAGGCCACAAAAATTTAATAAATATAAAAGTTAAATCATTTGATACATGCATATAATGGATGCATTGGATTTTTAATATTTTATAGGAATAATATTTATGAGGCATGGAATTTCAGCAGAATTGTGAAAATAAATTCTATCTTCTAGATCTTCTGCTTTCATCTTATCATTAGGAACATAATACATTATTAATATATTTTCCAACAAGTTTCTTTAAGGTTACAAAAATAACTTTGCATATAATAACTGTGTGATGTAAAAAGTACTTGTATTGTCTTTATTTTTCACGAGGTCATTTAAGTTCAGAAAAGTTAAATGATTTACCTAAAATCAAATCATTATTTTTCTGTTTTCAGATGTTCATGAATAGAGAATTTGAGAGTTTTGCCATACTAATACTAGCAAATAGTTTCAGTGATTTTCATTTTTTCATCCCCATGCCCTTATGGTAATGATAAATGGCAGCAATGGATCTACTGGCACCCAAGGATTTTCTCATTTTTAAAATGATGGATTTGTACTATATCATGCTTATGATTCCTTCTTACTTCTTAATTGTCTGAAGATTCTCTAGTATTTCTAATGATCATTGTATCCTATTGTGCATATAGGAATGAATGAATGAAGGAATGAATGAATGAATGAATCATTTGTCCTTTATTATAGAAAAAGTACTAACTAAGCCCTGGGAATAGAAATAGAAGACAATTCTCATTCTTAAGGGGGAGACATCACATCCTGAAGGTTTCAACTAAAAGCATGACTGAGAGGTCCCATAGTCCTTAGGGTGAAGCAGGAAAGCAGATGACAGTGCTTCTTTAATAACATTTCCACTGATAAAATCACATCAATTTCTCATGTTGAACCATTTGCCAATACCAGTAATTTTGGTGGTAAAAAAATTTGTTTACAGAAGTGGCTGTGCCTGCAGTACTTGCAGAAACTATTAT
Organism: Pseudochirops cupreus; assembly: GCA_028627135.1. Lineage (NCBI taxonomy): Eukaryota > Metazoa > Chordata > Mammalia > Diprotodontia > Pseudocheiridae > Pseudochirops > Pseudochirops cupreus. The sequence continues at coordinate 13,430 of JAQQSU010001846.1, forward strand.
CAGGCGTTATTTCCAGAGGCATTCCCTTTCAAAATGATCTGTGAGGGTACTTCTTGGGAAGTGTTAGATGAGCCACTATGTATTGTTAAACTAAAGCCTGGCATCTACTGTGTTAGGGTTATTCCATTCTTTGTAAACTATCCCTTATAATGCTAACCTAATGACAGTTTAGTCATTCACAGATCTGGTAGAAATGTGTTAATCATTAATGTCCACAAAAACTTCATGAAAAATTATTATTGCTTAATACTGGATAGTAATGTTCCAGAGGGAATCACAGGAAGTTCTAGTGTCATTATTGGTATTCCTGGGATCAGGCCTTTGGTATTGATTTACTAAATGGAAATGAAAAGACAAAAACCAAACAAACTAAAGTTGGTCTACTATGTTACATTTTCTATCAACCATCATTGTGAGAGTATATACATTTCTGAAAATTCATGATTATTTTTTCTTTATTACAATGTTTTTCTAATTTAATAAAAGATAATAATGTTAGAAGCACTTAATATGTCTAACAACATAAAGTTATAAAATGTACTGAAATTCTTTCAAAGGATAAAAGCAAAAAGGTATTGGTCTGATTTTTTTCTGTCTTTGATAAGAGTATCAGAATTCCTTTGTTCCAAGAGTATTCTTGGAGGAATGCCTTTTTGAATTATGTATAATCTAGGATAGTATGACATAGCATTAGTCTAATGTAATTTAAGTATATATGTTTGAATGTAAATATATATATGTGTATATGAATATGTGTGTATATAAATATTTTCTTTTAGACAAATACTAAAGTATTTTTATACAAAAACATAATAAGAAAAGAAAAAGAAACATCATAAACTTAAATATAAATGAAAAAGAAAAAAAAAGTCATGTGCACAGCAGAACATAGGAGAGGATTCAGAATATATAGCGATAACTTTTCATTTCAACAAAGTCCGTACAGTAAATACTGTAAATTACATTGAAAGTTGTCCATCGGGGGCGGAGCCAAGATGGCAGCGTAGAAGCAGCAACACATCGCAGCTCTCACATAGCCACCCCAAAATACCCATAAAATAGGACTCTAAACCAATCCTGGAACTCCAAAACGCACACAAAGATACTTCCCACTGAAGTCAGCTCGGCTACGAGGAACCGTATCAGCACTGCGAACCGAAACCAGCCTGGCCTGAAGCCGCGGCTGTGCCCCAGGGGTGGCTGGAGGAGAGGAGCGGTGAGAGGATTAGCGGCAGCTGTGAATGGGATTTGTGAAAGGGGGAGATAAGAAGTCTGGCCAGAAGGCCTCCAGAGCGGAAAAGTGAAAGGCAGAGGTTTTGCACCCGCTTGCAGCTTCCCGCAGCCTGTAGACAGCAGGGGGACTGAGCGACTGGGCTAGCCAGGGCTCTCGCGTTGAGTGGCTAGATCTGGATAGCCGTCTTGGGCCTC
>JAQQSU010018460.1:0-10473 GCA_028627135.1 Pseudochirops cupreus
AGCTCTGACATCCTGTGTTCTAAGGGCCCCCCAGCTCTGACATCTTGGCTTTTAAGGGCACCTCAGCTCTGACATCCTGGGTTCTAATGGCCCCCCCAGCTCTGACATCCTGGGTTCTAAGGGCCCCCCCAGCTCTGACATCCTGGGTTCTAAGGGCCCCCCAGCTCTAGCATTCTGGGCTCTAAGCACCCTTCCAGCTCTGTTGTTCCATAATTCTATGGCACTAACCCAGTGGTCCCCTAACCATGGTTAGAAGCTGACCAGCTCCTGGTGAGCCCCTCTTTCTCATTCTCTCCCGCCAGGTTTTGATTCCAAGATTATGAGGAACTGTGGGAAAATCAAGCTGAAGAGGACAAAACTAGACAAGCTGATGAACAATCTTTTGATTGTTGTGAGTGGCATTAACTGCAAGGCTGGGTCTCCTTCCCTTATCCCCCATTCCCCTCCCTGGTCCTTTGAGGAGTCCCAGAGTGGTTGGGACAAGCCCCTGAAGAAATGAGTTCTAGTTCCTGTTCTGCCTTTGACTTGCCATGTGACCTTGGGCAAGTAATTTTCCATCTTGAATCTCTACATCTGCAAAATGAGGAGATTGAACAAATTATTTCTAAGGGCCCTTTCAGTATGATGGCACACCATGATTTTCATTCCTTTGTCTCCCCCCAAGTTCCCCCCTCCCCCATCCTCTCACGGTGGGCCTCACCTTTCTTGGGAACTTGGCTTGGTGACCCTTGCTCTGCTGCCCTTGGCACTACAGGTGACCCCTACCCTGCTGACCTTGGCACTAGAGGTGATGGGATTAGAGACCAGCCAGATCCGCTGGGGTGGGCAAAGTGATCTGGTTATAGTCACAGCCTTGGATAATAGGAGGAAGTCCAGGCAGAGGGTTGGAACATTGGGGCTGTCTGAAAATAGGAAGCAGGTAGGCATCCAAACTAGCAGAGATCTGGAAAGCTCAGCGGAGTGTTAGCATCGGGCAGGCAGGTGGCAGGCACATAGGAGCTCCCAGGTCATCCAGAGCTCTCCCACCCAGGCACTTTCTTACCAAAGAGGAAACTGATTCAGTGAGGTCTGTGATTCAAATAAGATGTAACAGGTAAGGTTTGTTTGATCCCATAGCCTGGGGATATGAATAAGGGACATGCTATCCTAGGACTTTAGCAAAACATTTGGCCCAGAGTCTCCTGGCCAGAGGGGATCCGATGTTGCCGCTCTCTCTGGGGAAGCACTATTTCATATCTGTCCCCTGGGGGGGGGGGCCAAGCTTTGTAATTACCAGGTGCTTGAAGTTGTTTGTTGAATTGAAGTTAAAGGAATGTGGTCTAGATAATAGTCAAGTTAAGTGAAGATAATGTAAGATGCTAGTTAAGTTAATGATTTATTTAACAGTTTACTAAAGGTAACGGTAGAGTTCCGTGAATTTGGAGCTGTTCAAATGACAAGACCCAAAGGTGGGCAAAATATCAACTCTGGGGGAAGTGTCTTTTGGAGAATGCCCCAGGGATCTGACTTTGGCCTTGTGCTAGCCAGCATCCAGTGACTTGGATCAAGACTTGGATGGCATACTTCTCAAATTTGTAGCCGTTGGGAAGGTGGGAAGGCCAGCTGGCAACATTGGTTGACAGTCTGGCTCCCCAAAGGCTAGAACAACAGGCCAAATCTGACCAATTAAATAAAGACAAAGGTAAATTCTTGCATTGGGGTGCAGAAAAATTGACTTTACAAGGAGGAGGTATACATTAGACAAGAGTTTTTGTGAAGAGGATCTGGGAGTTTTCAGTGGACTGAAAGCTTGCTCTGACTCCATAGGCCTAGCTGCTAAAAATGTATTAAAGGAAGTATAGTGTCCAGGCTGAGAGAGGTGCTGGTCTGTCTTACTGTATTCCATTGTGGGTGACGCATTGGAAAGACTTTGAGAAGCTAGAGTATGCAGAGAAGAGTGATAACTGTGTGGTCTCTACCCTGGGAGGGGACTGGAGACCAGGCCAAAAGAGGATTGATTTGTTTAAATAACGGAAAATTGTACTCGTGTAAGAAAGGCATCTGCCTTGTTCTTGGTGCTGGGCCAGAACCAGGAGCATTGGGTGGAAGTTGTGGGATTTTAGGCTCAAGGAAAGAAGGACTTGAGAGGCATCCTCAGATTCCAGAAGACCCAGGCTCAAGTCTCATGTCTGATATATCCAGACTGGGGATGCTGGGCTCAACTCAGCCTCCTAGTGTTCTCTAGCAGCTCTCTGAGGTGGCATGTATTGGTAGAGGGAGTTCTTTACTGGGAGTTCCCTGGATTGGTGAACAGATACGGGTGGGTGGGGGGCAGGGAAGGCAATACTTGTAATATGACTCCAAAAAATAGTGGTTCCTCCTCATTAGATAGTTCTCCAAGCAGAGGCTGGAGGTTCTGGTGAGGTTCTGAGATCTAGGATTGGAAGGGAGCTCAGGAGTCATCTAGTCCCACTCCCTGAGGCCCAGAGAGGTAGAAATGATTTTGTCCAAGGTTCCACAGGTGACGGGGCAGGGATTCTAGTATAAGGGGAAGAACCCTGGTTCTGGGGTCAGAGGATGTGGTTTAAATCTCTCTTCTGCTACAATTACTTCATCTCTCTTGGGCTCAGTTTCTTCCTTTGTAAAAGGATAAGGTTGGGCTATCCACAATCTCAAAAATTAATCCTGCTCGTGATATAGGCAGCCAAGTGAACAGTGGAGAGAGTGTTGGCTTGGAGTCAGGAAGACTGGAGCTCAGATCTAGCCCTCCCTGCTGGTGACCTCTCTCTGCACAATAATAGCACTTCCCCCCCCCAGGGCTGATGTGAGGATCAAATGAGATAATATATGTACAGCTATTGTTTTGAAAACTTTAAAGTACTTTATAAATGCATTCTTCTTCTTCCTCCAACTCTTTCTTTCTTCTTTTTCTGATAGTCTGGGGTTCTCCAAATATGTTGTCAGTGTTGGTAAGGTCTGATGCCAGGGATCAAGATCTCGAGCCCAGAGACTGTCAGTCTGGGGCTTGAGCAGGGAGGAAGAACCAGTTACCCAGCTTGGCAAGGAAGGAGGGGGCTTAGTCAAGGTACACCAAGGCAGACCTCAGTTACCTGAACTTGAGACCACTTTGTTAACCCTGATGTGCTACGGACTTGCCAACTGTGATGGTGGCTATTCTGGGGGTCTAGGGACAGACCCATGAACTTTTTCCAACCCTCTCCCCCATGCTATCTAGAACACCCTTTCCAGAACACCTCTAGAACACATGCCTTCTAGAACGTCTTGTAGGTTCCTCCAAACTATCTAGAATGCCTGTGGCTCCCTTTATAAGATAACTATGGGCCTTCCTTCTGGACTGTCTTTGGGCTCCTCCAAGCTGTGTAGAACACACGTGGCTTCCCGTTCTCGAAAAGCTGCGTCTCATCTTCTAGAATACCCCTGGCTCTCTTTTCTAGAATACTTATGAGTCTTAGAAGACCAAAACTTCCCCCTTCACAAACACTAATGTCCCTCTTCTAGAACTCTTGTGACCTTTATTCTAGAGCACCTGTAGTGGGCCCCTCCCCCCTTCTAGAGCGCCTGTGGTTCACTCTCCCCTTCTAGAGCACCTGTGGCTCCCCTCCCCTTCTGGAGCACCCATGTTCCCACCCCACCACTTCCTTCTCTGCCCACCCTGACCCCTGCTTCCTCCTTCCACAGATATTCCTGATGTTGGTGGCAGTTTGCTTCTGCCTGGCGGTGGCCTATGGCTTCCTGGTGGTGGATTTGCAGACCAAGCACAGCTATCTGGTTGCTTTTGACAGCAAATCTCCAGCTCAAGAGGCCTTCCTTGACTTCTGGGGCTTCATGATCTTGTTTAGCATCATTGTGCCAATGTCCCTCTATATCACGTAAGCCAATGGGAGAGGCAGGGGAGGCCTGGGAGGGTGGGAAGTGGGCAGGGAAGGAAGCTGATAACCAGGAAGGGGAAGCAATTGCAGGATAAGACTGTTGAGATCATAGAATCTCAGCTTGGGAGGGTCGTCAGAATTCTGTTATTCCGACCTGTGTCTGCACAGGGCTTTCCAGTACAAATAGCTCAGAAACTGGCTGTCCAGTCTTGACTCAAAGATCAGAGGATGTCAGATCTGAGGAGGGACTTTAGAACTGGGAATGTCAGCTGGGAGGGCCCAGGATGGCAGAGCTAGGAGGGCCCTTAGAACACAAGATGTCAGAGCTGGGAGGGCCCTTAGAGCACAGGATGTTAGAGCTGGGAGGCCCCTTAGAACAGGGAATATCAGAGCAGGAAGGGCCCTTAGAATACAAAATGTCAGGACTGGGAGGGCCCTTAGAGCAGAGTGTTAGAGCTGTGAGGGACCTTAGAACAGGGAAGGTCAGACTTGGAAGGGCACTTAGAACACAGGATGTCATAACTGGATGGGTATTAAGAAAGCAGAGTCAGAGTTGGAAGAGTCCTTAGAACAGAGAATGTTAAGTCAGAGGAATCTTAGCAAGAATATCAGAGCTGGGAGGACCTTAGGACATGAAATTTCTGGGCTTAGAACTTGGAATATGAAAGATAGAAGGACTATAGAATACAGTGTCAGATCCAGGGAGTTATTAGACATAGAATGCCTTTGACATAGATGGCCTTAAAAGTCACCTAGTCCACTCTCTTAATTCAAGGTCCAAAGTGGGATAATGACTTACCCAAAGTCACACAGCTAGTTAGTAGGTTTGAACATGTCACCTCTTTGCTCAGAAATCTTGTGTATCCCTTCTGCTGCTGGAATAAAATGTAATCTCTTTAACCCAAATTTTAAAGACCTCCATCCTCTGGCTCCCACTTATTTTTCCAAACTTACTACTCCTTTTCATTTATTCTGTATTCCAGCCAACTGCCTTTGACCTCAACTTGCCATTTCCCACCCCCACACCTTTGTCCAGGTCGTTCCCTACATCTGGAATGCTCTCCCTCATCCACTTGGCCTCTGGATCAATTGTGAAGGAATGTTTTTGAGTTGAAATGACCCAGGCCAGGATTAGTCTCTAGGTCTCCTGATTCCCAGGTCCCAGGTTTTTATTCTACAATGTAACAGGAAAACCTAGCCCTATTCCTGGGTCACAGTAGCTGCTGTATAAATACTTAAAATAATAGTAATAATAACATTGCCAGCATTACCATTATATTCTCACAACGCCCTGGGAGATATAACTTTTATTGCTGCAGTTTTGGAGTTGAGGAGACTGAGGCTGGCCAAGGATAAGTGACTTGTCCAGGATCACACAGCTTGTAAGTGTCTGAGACTGAATTTGAACTCAGGTCCTCCTGCCTCCAGGCCCAGTGCCCTATAAGGACATCTACAAGGCTTTGAAATAACAATAATGGCATTATTATAATAATATTATGCATTATTATGGATTCTAATGTATATTAATATTATGTATTATATAACATTTATATAATGTATTACATATTATATTAATATTTAATGATAACGCCCTAATAACAACATTTCTCTAGGGCTTACGCTATGCCAGGCACTGTATTAAACACTTTACAATTATTATTTCATTTGAATCTCACAACAGCCTGGGAGGTAGGTGGTATAATTATCTCCATTTTACAGTTGAGGAAACTGAGGCAAACAGTGATTAAGTGCCTGGCCCAGTGTCTCACAGCTAATAAGTGAATGAGGCCCAATTTAAACTCTCAGGTTTCCTTTACTCCAGACCCCAAATAATTATTTGCACAAGCCTGTTTAATGTTCTAATAATTTTTGGAAGGTTATATAATGGGTGTTGTATTGCTTGCTTTCTCAGTAGATGGTTGCTTTCTCAAATAAATTTTTAAAATTGATTAATTATTATTATTATTTTTTTTGCTTTTTGGAGATGGGAAGGCTGGGCAATTGGGGTTAAGTGACTTGCCCAAGGTCACACAGCTAGTAAGTGTTATGTGTCTGAAGTCAGATTTGAACTCAGGTCCTTCTGACTCCTGGGCCAGTGCTCTACTCACTGGGTCACCTAGCCGCCCCCTTTTGATTAACTAATTTTAAAAAATTTTGGTGGGGAGGGTTTATGGGCCCATGGTTTCATCAATGTAGACAACTCTGGGTATGTAAGCTTCCACTAGGGATAGTGGTTGACTGGGTGACATCAAGTAGCTGTGGGCAGATGCATTGAGGAAGGCCCAGCTTATCTCTATACCAGGGGTGGGGAACCTGTAGCCTCGAGGCCACCTGTGGCCCTCTAGGTCCTTAAGTATGGCCCTTTGACTAAATCCAAACTTCACAGAACAAATCTCCTTAATAAAAGGATTTGTTCTGTAAAACTTGGACTCAGTCAAAAGGACCCGAGGACCTAGAAGGCCACCCCTGCTATACTAGATGGCCTCCAGTTCTGAGAGTGTCCATGCATGTTGAGGCTCCTCCTTCTCCCCTATTGCATGTTTCTGTGGTTCTGCCCTGTCCCATCAGAGCACAGAGCAGTTTGGTGGAGGGGCAAGAACACTGAGTTTGGAATCAGAAAACTTGAATTCTGGTTCTCTCATTGATATCTTTGTGAACAGCAGTGTGGATCTGAAGTATTTTTATAAGCTTCAAATTACTATATAAATGGGGTTATTATGACCACTAATAAATGTTTTTATCTGCCTCAGGTTTGTTGTGAGAAAAGTACTTTATAAACCTTGAAATGCTGTAGCAATGAAAAAGACTAATTACTTATAACAATGCTAATTATAATTATTCCTCCAAGACATGGTTTGGGGGAATGTCTCTAATTTTTCCTTTCCCAAGCATGGCTCTGGGTGGGGGCCTTGGGCTGGGCCATTGGACTTCAGTCCCTTCCCAGGCTTGAAGTAGCTGTAACTTGTCTCACTCCCTTGCAGGTTTGAGTTTATCTATCTGGTAAATAGCTGCTTTGTCAACTGGGACCTAGAAATGTACTACTCACCCCTGGACATGCCAGCCAAGGCCCGGAGTACCAGCCTCAGTGATCTGCTGGGACAGATTGAGTACGTCTTCTCCGACAAGACGGGGACCCTGACCCAGAACATCATGACCTTCAAGAAATGCTGCATCAGTGGACTGACTTATGGTGACTGGTGACCTCTGCCCCTACAAGGACACCACTTCCCCTTCCCTGCCCCGCAACCTGAGCTAGGCCTCCTTTCCATTGCATCCCAGGACTCTTGCCTGCCCTGCCTAGATGCTCCAGGATAAAGTCTGTGGCCCAGGCTCCACCCAGATCCTTATAGCAATCCCTAGAGATAGTCAGATAACCTAGGTGAGTACTCTATAGACCTGAATTCAGGAAGACCTGCACACAGGAGGCCTATCCTTTCTCTGCCTATCCTATAGCATCTGGGACACCCCATGACTCCTCAAGTCTATTGTACTGAACTACATCCCTCTGCAACATTGACTTAGGAAATCAGTGTCTTAGAGCCAAAAGGGACAGTCAAGATCATACAGGTCAGGGGTTCTTCATCAGAGGTCATATAGATTTCAAAAGGTCTGTGAACTGAGATGAGGAAACAAAATGACATCTTTATTTCAAAGGAATTGTTTTTCAACTTATGCATTTAAAAATATTTTTCTGAGAAGGAGTCTGTAGGCTTCAACAACCTGCCAAAGGGGTCCCAGTGGGAAAGAAGCATTTATTAAGCACCTAAGTGTCAGGCACTGTGCCAGGCACTTTACATATATCTCATTTGATCCTCACAATAATCCTGGCAGGTAGGTGCTCTTATGATTCTCATTTTACAGGAGAGGAAACTGAGCTGATGGAGGTTGAATGACTTGTCCAGGGTCACGCAGCTATTACATGTCTGAGGCCACACTGAACTCTGGTCTTCCTGACTCTAGGCCTAGTGCTTCACAAACTATGGCACCTCCTATAACAAAAATCAGTTAAGAGCCTCTGATGGAGGCCAAGCCTTAATTTCACAGAGAAGGAAATGGAGACCCAGAGAGAACTAGGGACTTGCCCAAGGTCACACATTGAGTCAGTGGCAGATCCCAGCATCTAATCCTGATCAATTCTGGGATAGACTTTTCCTTTGGAAAGGACTTCAGAGCTCCTACTGTACTGCTAAAGTTTGGTTTTCCCTTTAACACTAATACTTAGCTCCTTTAAGAAAAAGAATAAGGGGGTGGGACTCCCAAACGCAGGGATCCAAGACCCATCCTTCAAAGTAAATCTGAAGCTGTATTTCTTGTCTAGGTAAAGATGAAAATATTGGGGAAAACCTGAAGGTGAGTCTGATCTTGGCCTGGGCCCAGAACCAGGGGGCCTTGATCTCCAGTAGGAGGTGGGATTCCCAAGGTGGGGAAATTTTCACCCAGCCATAGGATCCTAGAAAGAATTGGGAGGGCCCTTAGAACAGAGATGTCAGAGCTGGGAGGGTCCTTAAAACACAGGAGACCAGAGCTGGGAAGGCCCTTAGAAACCTGAAGGTCATAGCTGAGAAGGCCTTTGAATAGAGAATGGTAGATCCGGAAGAGGCTTAGAATACAGAATGTTAGAGCAAAGGGGGCCCTTTGTACATAGAATCTCAGAGTTGGGAGGCCCATTAGAATAGATATGTCAGAGCTAGGAGAGCCCTTAGAATACAGGGTGTCAGAACTGGGAAGGCCCTTAGAACACAGAAAGTCAGACCTGGAAGGAATCTTAGACAATAGAGTGTTGGAGCTGGGAGGAAGCTTAGAACACAACTGAATGTGAGAGTTGGAGGTGGCTCTTAGAATATAGAATGCCAGATCTGGGAGGACCCTCAGAACACAAAATATCATACAAATGGGCCTTTAGAATGTTGGATGTCGGAGCTGGGAGTGACCTTAGAGCACAGGATGGATGGAAGGATACAGGAAGGACCTTAGAACTTAAAATATAGGATGTCAGATCCAGGAGAGTTTTTTAAAGTTGTTTTTTTAAAAATGTATTTATTTACTTTTAGTTTACAACATTCAGTTCCACAATCCCTTGAGTTCCAAATTTTCTCCCTCTATCCCCCACCCATGGCAGCGTGCAATCAAATATAGGTTCTAAAAATACCTTCACATTAAACATTAGTCAAGTTGTAAAAAAGGATTATAACCAATGGAGTGAACAATGAGAAAGAAGAAATAAAACAAAAAGAGAGAGAGCAAGTGGTTTGCTTCAGTCTGCATTCAGAATCTGTAATTCATTCTCTGGATGTGGTTATCTCTTTCCATCATGAGTCCTTTGGAGTTGTCTTATAACCTTGTGTTGCTGAGAGGAGCCTAGTCTATCAAAGTTTGTCGTCACACATACATTGTGTCTGTAATTTTGTACAAAGTCTCCTGGTTCTGCTCTCCTCACTCAGCATCAGTTTATATAAGTTTCTCCAGGTAAATATGAAGTCTGTCTCCTCCCCATTTATTATAGCACAATAGTATTCCATTACATTCATATGCCACACCTCGTTTAGCCATTCCCAATTGAGGGGCATCCCCTTAATTTCTTTTTTTTCTTTTTTTAAATTATTATTTCTTTTCTTTTTTTTAAAATTGTTTACATCATTCATTTCCATGAGATTTTGAGTTACAAATTTTCTCCCCATCTTTCCCCCACCCACCACTCCAAAACAGGCATCTCACTGTATGACCCCTCCCCCAATCTGCTATCTCCTATTTCCTCCCCCATCGCCCTTTTGACTTTCCAGTAGGGCAAGATGGATCTCCCCACCCCAGTGCCTGTATATCTTAATTCCCAGTTGCATGTGGTTAATAATAATAATAATAATAATAGTAATAATATATATATATATTTTTAACATTTGATTATAGAACTTTAAATTCTAGATTCTTGCCCTTCCTCCCTCGTCATCCACCCCCATTGGAAAGACAAACAATTCAATACAGGCTGTACATGTGTAGTTATGCAGAACATCTCCACAATGGATATATTGTGAGAGACTGATTATATGTCCCTCCTTCCTATCCCGACCTCCCCTTGTTCTATTCTCTACCCTGTCCCTATCCCTTTTCAGAAATGTATGCTTCTAACAACCCTCCCCGCCCCCGACTCTGCCCTCTCCTCCATCATCACCTCTCTCGTCCCCATCCCCCCTCCTCTCCTGTGTGGCAAGATACCCAGTTTAGAGTTTATGCCGTTCCTTCCCTAAGCCAAATTCAATGAGAGTAAGGCTGACCCTTTCCCTTTTGCCTTCCTGTTCTTCCCCTCCATTGTAACAATTATTCTTTGCCTCTTCTATGAGATGATTAACCCTATTCTGTCTCTCTCTGTCTCCTCTCATTGTATTCCTCTCCCACCTCACAATTTCACCTTTTAAAGTATCATCCCTTGCTATTCAATTGATCCTGTGCCCTCTGTGTACACATATATACACATACTCAGATATGTATTCACACGCGTATATATACCCTCCTATATAGACATATGTGTATGAATCACCTACCCAGCAAAATTGAGTATTAATGTTCCAGGGGAAAATATGGTCATTCAATGAGGTGGAGGACTTTCAAG
>JAQQSU010018461.1:0-10472 GCA_028627135.1 Pseudochirops cupreus
GAGTCAACCTTATTCTCATGGAATTTGGATTAGGGAAGGAATGACATAAACTCTAAACTGGGCATCTTGCCACATAGAAGAGTAGGGGGAATGGGGATGAGAGGTAGGATGATGTAGGGGAGGGCAGGGTGGGGGGAAGGGCTGATGAGTGTTCACATTTCTGTAGAGGGACAGGGACAGGGTGGAGAGTGATTGGGGGGGCAGGATAGAAAGAAGGGACATGTAATCAGACTCTCACAGTTTGCTCACTATGGAGAGGTTCTGCGTAATTTCACATGTTCAGCCTGTATTTGATTGCTTGTCCTTCCAGTGGGGATGGGTGGTGAGGGAGGAGGAGAAAGAATCTGGAATCTGGAGTTCCATAATCAAATGTTATAAATATCTATATATATGCAGTTATTATTATTATTATTATTAAATTCAGCCAACTGGAACTTGCAATACACAGGCACTGTGGTTGGGAGATCCATCCTGCCCTTCCGAAAAGTCAGAGGGGGGGAGACATAGGAGAGAATAGACTGGGGGAGGGGGGATACACTACAATGGCTGTTTGGGGGCAGTGGGTAGGGGAAAGATGGGGAGAAAATATGTAACTCAAAATCTTGTGGAAATGAAAGATGCAAACTAAAATATTTTTTTTAAAAAAAGGAAGCTAATGACCTTATGAGAAACTAAGATACTATTAAACAGATCTGAAGAAATGAAAAAATAGAAGGCAATGGTAAATATTTCATTGGAAAAACTACTGACCTGGAAAATAGATCCAGGAGAGGTAATTTAAAAATTATTGGACTACCTGAAAGCCACGATCAAAAAAGAACCTAGAAATCACCCTTCAAGAAATTCTCAAGGGAAATTGCCCTAATATTTTAGAACCAGAGGACAAAATAAAAATTGAAAGAATTCACTGATCACTTCTTGAAAAAGATCCCAAAAAGAAAACTGCTAGAAATATTATATCAGGTTCCAGAGTTCCCAGATCAAGGAGAAAATATTACAAACAGCCAAGAAGAAACAATTTGAATATTGTGAAAACACAATCAGAATAACACAAGATCTAGCAGCTTCTACATTAAGGAATTGAAGGGCTTGGAATATGATATTCCAGAGATCAAAGGAGCTAGGATTAAAATCAAGAATCACCTCCCCAGCAAAACTGAGTATAATGTTTCAGAGGAGAATATGGTTATTCAATGAAATAGAGGACTTCCAAGCATTCTTAATGAAAAAAAAGAAAAAGAGTTGAATTGAAAATTTGGCATTCAAATACCAGAAGCAAGAGATACATGAGAAGAATCACCATATTCCAGTGGCAAGACAAAAGCCAAGATGCCTGCAGTGTATGACCTTGGTTTCTTCTTTGTGTAATCAACCTCTAAGCTCTCCACAGTATATGTTTCAGCTGCCTTCAAGTGCTGTTAATAATAGCACATAACTCCCAAGTTTATTATGAGAATTAGATAGTATATGTGATGTGTTTTTCAAACCTGCAAAACAAAATATAAATCCTATTGTTAAAAAAAGAAGAAAAACAAATAGAGGGGCTCCATTGAATAGTTGCTTGTTATATTAAAAATAATAGTACCAATTTTAGGAAGAATAAGCTCTTATATAACAGCAGAAGTAGCAAATCAAATAACCTAGCTTCTCTGTGTCTCAATTTCTTAATGAAGATTGGTCTCTTAGTTCTACGTTAAGTCTAATAGTTTATTAATAACCTTGATTTTTTTTTAGTAACCTTGATTTTGAAATATTTTTGTAAAAAAATTAGAACATAAAATTCTATAGAACTTTAGATCACAGAATATTGTGACCAGAAAAGGCCTTAAATTGATGAATGCATTCACCAATGCAAATTGCAAGACAGCCCTGACTTAGATAAGTTCTAGGGAATTGCATGAGGCCTTTAAAAGTTTAGTAACCTGCTCAAGGTGACACAGCTAATCAGAGTCAGGGGCAAGATTTGAACTCATGTCATTATGACTACAGACTCAACACTCAATCAATTATGCATCTGACTCCCTTTTTACTTTTTTATAAATGTGGAATATCTAATGCCACCAAATGTAAAGCAATTTTTTTAAAGCCAGGCGATGAACAAGTAGGAGAGTTGGCACTATTATCTCAATTATCTTGACACCAAATCCCCAACTATCTTATACCTGACAGGTCAGAAGATTTCCTGTGGGCCATAACAAATTATTCATAATGAATGTCCAATGAGCTTTGTGAACAATCCCTTGTTCTTAGTCAAATTTTTCTTGATTAACCAAGCCAAATGTAAAGGATTATTAATGAAGATAAATGCCAAATCACATATTTGGTTTTGAAGTGAATTCAGGTATATGGTCCATCATCAGATATACACACTTATTGTGGTAATGTCTGTAGTTTACAACCTGGATTTGTCCAGATGGAAGAAGTTATTTTTAATCAGAAGAAATGTGTATGTACATGTAACCAAAGGTCCATCACTAAAACTCAGGGATGACACCAACCAGATTCATCTTTGAGGCTTCTCAATAATAACTATATGCCTCATTTTGTTTTGCTCAAGGATTCCCCTAGACATTTCAGAATTTGACACTCATTTCCCATATAAGTATTCAAGCTAACAAGACATTTTATAAAAGAGGGGTTTAATTGTTTCAGTAAAGCAATGCAGAAATACTCATGCTCAAGCCTACAAATAGTCCAGAAAAATGTTCTACCCTCCTGTTAGGACTCCTTTCTCCATCAAGGGAGGGAGTGCAAAAGTAAGCTCATTCTTTGTTAAAAAGTTCACATTGCCCAGTTAATTTCACTCATGTGGAGGACTCACTTTACCTAATGTAAAACAAAACAAAACAAAACAAAAAACAAACCAAACAAGCAAGAAACCTATGTCCATTAGACATATCTTATTGCATCTGATTTCTTATCTTTGTTTTCTTTTGATATTAGGAGAATAATTTGAAAGTGTTATTTTCTTTAAACAGTTTTGAGGTATTATTTTCTTCATTATTTTACATATAAGATCAAAGTTAAGTACCATGTAAAATAATGATCAGACCAGGCCTAACTAAAATTTTCTGATTTACTTGGGATAATGCTAATGATTCATGGTTGGTGATACTGGTATTTGTTAGTTTCCATGATTCTTTTTATTCATTTTGGAATGAATAGGTTAGTCACTTTTAATTTGTCAACGTTCATAGAGATACCCATTAGTTCTATTTATACTCTGTAAAATGAGTGGTGATCTGGCAATTATTAAATGAATGTGGTCATTAAAGACAACCAAAACCGGTAATTCAATTTTAAAGATCAACTTTGGGAACTGAATCAAACAGCTTATCTACCTCTATTGAGTGCATTCCACCATTAAAAATTACTAAAATTTTACTTCACTGGATTTTGAAGAAATATAGTCTTTGAAAATAATTTTATGAAGTTATTTTGCTTTTTGACATCTCTGATTAAAAAAAAATCAGAATAAAATAAGTAGTGAGAAATGTGCCAAGTTAAGACGAAGAATATCAGGGTTTAAACCCCAGCTCTGATATTTATTAGATATGTGACCTTCAGGAAATCACTAAACCTCTCTGGGTACTGTGACCAGCACAGTTGCATGACCTGGCAACCAGGTGATTAAAGAGAGAGATGGGGATGTATTTGATAGTCTGTTTATTACAGAACCATTTCATACAGAGCCAAGATAGAAGAAAATCATAAGGCTTATATTCCCTATAGCAGAAATTCTTATGTAACCAGAAGGCAAGGACCCTGCTTTGGTCACAACCACTCCCTACCCCAGCCTAAGGCTAGTTATTCATTAAGACTTCATCCTAGGACCATGTCCAGAGGCACAAACAGGAAGTCACAAGCAAGACTTGCTAATTAACTACATTGAATTTTCCTTAGTTATTCACAGGACCAATGGAGGCATCAACAAACAAGATTATACTCCTCCTGCATATCTGCCTAGTGACCTCATAGAAGAGAGGAGCCTTTCCTTAATGGAGCCAGGGGACCCCTGAAAGTCTAGTCTACTACATCTGGGTCTAAGTTTCCTCATGTGTAAAATGAGGCACTACAATTATATTGCCTCTAAGATCCCTAAATCTGTGATCCTTTTTCTTCAACACCAGGCTTTCCACAGAATCACAAAGGGAGAGGGATTAAAAGAGTCCTGAAGACCAATTGATGGATCATATTTCTTGAACTGAATTGATGTGTCTCCAAATATATTTCATTTTTTAGGGTCAGTATGGTGGTACAAGGTTTAGGAAAAGAGGGAAAAAGTCATTCATCCTCTAAATCACTGCCAGGCTTAGAAACTTCCTAGGAAACTCTTTTATCATATTAGCCTAATACATAAACAGGTATAATGGGTTCCTATTGTCAGTTCTGTATTCATTTCTAGAGTTCCCAAGACCCTCTTATACCTAGCTGTATTCTACCTAGTCAAACATATTTCCCTTTGATTCACAACATAAATGCATTCTTCTATTCACTCTTCCACACTTTTCATGCTAGTTCCCTCTTCATTGTTTTTGCTCATAATACTTAGATTAGAATAGCATAATTTTTGGTGGCACATCTGAATGAAATCATAGATCACTTCAGATATATTTGGGAATCATGATATTACTGGTATTCAATATGTTCCTTCCATATCTAAGGTTGTATGTTTATAACCAACCATGCATGGGTCTTATCTAAGTAGGATGTAAGGTGTTTGAGTCAGAAACTGTGTCAAGCTTGCATCCAAGTGTGGTAGCATAAAAAAACTTGATATAAAATTGATCCATACTTATTTATCAAATGATCTGAATTTTTACTTATCTTTACTGATCCATTTATCCATACAAAAGCTCAAATTTACTAATATTTTCTTTCTACCCATTCTCTCTTCAAATCCCTGCAATTTGATTTCTGCCTAAAGCTGCCATTCCAAAACTGTCCTCTCAGTTTATCTAATGACTTCTTAATCACCATATGCCAAAGGCCTTTTCTAGTTCTCATCTTCCTTGACAACTCTGAAATATTTGACACTGTTGATCACACCTTCCTAAAGCATATTATGGCTCCCTTGATTTCAAAACTAAATTCTTTTTTTTTTTTATCTCCACCTCTCTAAAGCTATCTTCTCTGTTGGCTCCTAAGTCTCCTCTTGATACCATAAAGAGACCTTTACTTACAATCATTTCCTTGGCCTGCTTCTCTTCCCTTTTTACCCTATTTTGTTGTCAAACTCCTTTATTCAGTAAGTTATTGTTTTGTTGATTATCTAGACTTGG
Organism: Pseudochirops cupreus; assembly: GCA_028627135.1. Taxonomy (NCBI): domain Eukaryota; kingdom Metazoa; phylum Chordata; class Mammalia; order Diprotodontia; family Pseudocheiridae; genus Pseudochirops; species Pseudochirops cupreus. The sequence continues at coordinate 5,283 of JAQQSU010018461.1, forward strand.
GGAAATGATGGCGAAAATGCTAATAATATAGAGATCTTAGATCAGGCAGCATAAGGAGTTGCTGATTTATAGTTTAGAAGCAGAATCTGAAAGTGGTAATTGTAGAATAAAGAGTATTTTAGCTCTTCCACTGCAACTTGGGGATAAGAGAGAATGTAAATCAATCCAGTCAAGAAAGGACTGTGAAGTAATATCTCAGAAGAACCAAATTTCATGATGATGGAAGAAGGATAAAAAGCTTAAAATTAAGTGAATTGATAAGGTCAAAGTGGGTCCATGATTTAGATATAAAAGATGATACCATAAATAAATTAGAAGAGCAAGGAATACTTTCATGTCACATGTATAGGAAAGGAAAGAATTTATGACGAAATAAGAGCTAGAGAGGATTACAAAATGTACAATGGATAATTTTGATTATATTAAATTAAAAGGGTTTTACCTAAACAAAACCAATTCAATCAAGATTAGAAGAAAAGCAGAAAGCTGAGGAAATCTTTTATTGTTGTTACAGCAAATGGCTCTGATACAGGCCTCATTTCTCAAATATATAGTTAAATGGGTCAAATTTATAAGAATAGAAATAATTTCCCTATTAATAAGGGGTCAAATGATAAAAACATGCAGTTTTCAGAGAAATCAAAGTTATCCATAGTCATATGAAAAAATGCTATAAATCACTATTGATTAGAAAAAAATATAATTTAAAACAACTCTGAGATACTACATGACACCTGTTAGATTGGTTAATATGACAAAACAGGAGAATGATAAATGTTGGAGAGGATGTGGGAAAATGGGGACACTAATGCATTGTTGGTACAGTTGTGAATTGATCCAATCAATTTGGAGAGCAATTTGGAACTATGCCCAAAGGGCAACAAACTATGCATACCCTTTGATCCAGCAGTACCACTACCAGGTCTATATCCCAAAGAGATCAATGAAAGGGAAAAGAACTTATTTGTAAGAAAGTATTTATCACATCTCTTTTTGTGTTGGGAAAGAATTGGAAATGGAGGGGATGCCCATCAATTGGAATTTAGTAGAACAGATTGTGGTATATGATTGTAATGGAATATTATTATGATATAAGAAATGATGAGCAGGTGGACTTTAGGAAAACCTGGACATACTTATATGAACTGATACAAAATGAAGTGAGCAGAAGCAGAGCATTATAAACAGTAATGGCACTATTGTACAATGATCAACTGTGAATGACAGCTTCAATAATGCAGCAATCCAATACATTTCCAAAGGACTCATGATGAAATATTCCAACCACCACCAGAGAAAGAATTTATGGAGTCTGAATGCAGATCCATGCATACTGTTTTGTTGTGTGTTTTATTTTGGTCTCTGTTTTCTTTTGCTACTATGGAAATGTATGGTTGAAAATGTATAACCTATATCAAATTGCTTACCATTGCAGGGAAGGTCAAAGGGAAGGAGGGAAGAAGAGAATTTGGAATTCAAAATTGAAAAAAAATGTTTTTAACTTGTAATTGGGAAAATATTCAAAAAAAATTATAAACAATAAAATTAAGATAATTTTCTTAATTAAGGGATGGAAACACTAGAAGTCCCAGTCCAGTGAAAGGGTAGACATATATAGAGTAGGATATCAGAGTAGAGGATTAAGATGGTAGAATGTGAGGGAGAGGGTGGCCTCTGTTTTTGCACTTTTATCCTTTTCCTCTTTTTTTTTTAATATCAAGACAATATTGTCCACATCTAGTCCATTAATGTCTTTTCCATTCTCCATAACCACTCAGAGACCATTGATATTTCCTAAGCAATTGCATTTTCTAATTCTCTTAGTGCATGGGATACAGTTCATCCAAGCTTAGTGACTTGAGTATTCTCTTTGGAAGAGAAAACAGAAGCAAAACTAAATTTGATTAATTCAGTATTCTGATCCATTTTCTATTTCATCATTCAATTCTAATTGAGGGGTGGACCTGTTCCTTCTTGGATTCCTCTCTCGCTTCCAACATAGCCTTCAAAAAGTCTCATTTTGTTCTTCTTGACCTTCAACTAGGTCTCATTTTGAATAATAATGTTCTTAATACTGTTATTACAAGGTTTTTCTAACTCCTTTGTAATTCTCCTCATTAAATGGTTTTATTTCTGTCATCGGTTTATTATTATTATTTTTTTAAAATCTGAGTTCACCAATGTGTTGTTTCTGCAGTCTCACTGGTCTTAAATTCCTTCTGATCATAATTACTGTTTGCATCTTCATAATTGAATACTTGGGAGTGTATATTCCCTCTTGAGCCAACTTAAGCAAAATATCTGAACCCAAGTTCCTACCATCCTGTTTTTTGAACTCTTTGAGCTAGTCTCCTAAAGTCTAGGCTCCACTTGAGATTATACCCATCTTTCCTCTTCTCTGTTGAAAAAGTTTTCTCTTCTTTCTGTCTACCACCAATTCTTCCCAAGTCAGAATCAATAAAATTTCAGTTGAGTTAAAAATCTATCAATTGCAGAGGGAAAATTAGGAGATGTTGGAATTACTGAGGATTCCCAGTACAATACTATATTTTCATTACAAGTTTGTGGTCTATTTCATAATCTCTTCATTTACCTCTTCCTTTTATGTAGTCATATTGGTGCAAAAGTTCCAATTACCTTTGGGGTGTTCTAAAAGGAAATAAGAACGGAAATTATTTGACAGAATATCTATTGTTCCAGAAAGAGAGAGAGAGAGAAAGAGAGAGAGAGAGAGAGTATTGCAGAACTTAAATGGTTCTGAAGACTTGAGATCTAAGATTTGGCTAAAGCAGAATGAATTTTAAGGTTAAAGGGAATGAAGAATTGAAAGAACTGTGAAGGTAGAACATTAGAAAGATCATCAATATTCACGAGGATGAGGGGAATGAGAGAGAAAAAAGTAATGTCATTGAGCATTTTAGAGGGCAACAAATAAGTGGCAAGGAGAGTTAGAGAATAAATATGAATTTAAACTGATTGGAGACTACTGAATTTTTGTTATTGATCATTATTGCTATTATCTTCATCATTTATATTTCATTCTTTTTTGTATTTGTGTTTATAAAAATTTAGATTGTTAAAAAAATTTACTATTAGTTTACTACATTCAGTTACACAAATTTTTGAATTTCAAATTTTCTCTGCCCCCATCTCCCCTTTCCCCCATGGCGGTATGCAATCTGATATAGGTTCTACATATACCATCACATTAAATGTTAGTCAAGTTATAAAGAAGAATTATAACCAATGGAATGAATAATAAATAAAAAGAAACAAAACAAAATGTAAAAGAAAGAGAATAAGCAGTTTACTTCAATCTACATTCAAATTCCATAAGTCTTTCTTTGGATGTGAATAACCTTTTCCATCATGAATCTTTTGGAGTTAGTTGTCTTATAACCTTGCATTGCTGAGATGAGCCCAGTCTTTCAAAGCCAATCAGCACAGATATAACGTGTCTGTAATTGTGTACAGTTTTCTCCTGGTTCTGCTTCCCTTAGTCAGCATCCATTTATATAAGTCTCTCCAAGTTATTATGAAGTCTGTCTGCTCCTTATTTCTTATAGCACAACAATGTTCCATTACATTCAGATACCACAGCTTGTTTAGCCATTCCTCAATTGATTAGCATTCCCTTGATTTCCAATTCTCTGCCACCACAAAAAGAGATACTGTGAAGATTTTTGTACATATGGGTCCTTTTCACACTTGTATGATATCTTTGGCATACAGCCCTAGAAGTGGTATTGCTGGGTTAAAGGGTATAAACACTTTTATTGACCTTTGGGCATAGTTCCAAATTGCTTTCCAGAGTGGTTAGATCAGTTCCCAACTCTCCCAACGATGCATCAGTGTTTCAATTTTCCCTCCATCTTCTTCAGCATTTATCATTTTCCTGTTTTGTAATGTTAGCCAATCTGCCCAATGAGATGTGGTACTTCAGAGTTGTTTTGATTTGCATTTCTCTAATCAATAGTGATTTAGAGCATTTTTCATATGCTTACAGATATCTTTAATTTCTTCCTCTAAAAACTGCCTTTTCATATCCTTTGACCGTTTATCTATTGGGGAATGACTTGTATTCTTATGAATTTGACTCAGTTCTCTGTATAGCTTAAAAATGAGGCCTTTATCAGAAACATTGGTTGTAAAAATTCTTTTCCAGTTTTCTGCTTCTCTCCTAATCTTGTTTACATTGGCTTTGTTTGTACAATCACTTTTCAATTTAATGTAATCAAAATGATCCATTTTGTATTTTGTACTGCTCTCTATCTCTTAGTCATGAATTCTTTCCTTCTCCATAAATCTTACAGGTAAACTATTCCTTTTTCTTCCATATTGCTTAGAGTATCAGCTTTTATATCTAAATAATGAAGTGATATAGACTTTATTTTAGTATGTGGTGTAAGATATTGATCTATGCCCAGTTTCTGCCACACTATATTCCAGTTTTCTCAGCAGTTTTTTTCAAATAGTAAATTCTTATCCCAAAAGGTGGAGCCTTTGGGTTTATCAAATAGTAGTCATTGACTACCGTGTCTTTTCCACTGATGTACTGCTTCATTCCTCAGCCAGTACCAAGTATTTTTGATGACTGCTGCTTTATAATATAGTTTAAAGTCTGGTATGGCTAGGTCACCTTCGCTAGCATTTCTTTTCATTAATTCCATGGATATTGTGGACCTTTGGTTCTTTCAGATGAATTTTGCTACTACTTTTTTCTTCCTCTATAAAACCATTTTTGGTAGTTTGATTGGTATGGCACTAAATTGGTAAATTAATTTAAGTGAAATTGTCATTTTTATTATATTAGCTCTGCCTAACCTTGAGCAATTGATATTTTTCCAATTATTTAGATCTGGTTTTCTTTGCGTGAAAATGTTTTGTAATTGTGTTCATATAATTCCTGTGTTTGTTCTGGCAAGTAGACTCCCAAATATCTTATAATGTCTACAGTAACTTTAATGGGATTTCTCTATCTCTTGCTATTGGGCTTCATTAGAAATATATGGGAATGCAGAGGATTTTTATGGGTTTGTTTTATATCCTGCAACTTTGTTAAAGTTATTCATTATTTCAAGTAGTTTTTTTATTTTTATTTTTTTTATTAAATTTTTTTTGAGTTACATATTTTCTCCCCGTCTTTCCCCCGCCCACCACCCCAAAACAGCCATCCCAGTGTTTCCCCCC
>JAQQSU010018462.1:0-10472 GCA_028627135.1 Pseudochirops cupreus
CCACTTCAAATGTCCCCAGCTGCTCTTTTATATCTTGATAGGCTCAATCATTGTCAACAGGAATGCTTGATCGCTTGGGAAACTGCTCTAATACGGTGCCATATTCTGGCCTTTTTATTATTATTATTTTATACCACAGCATCATGGGGGTTTCATTTCTCTCCCTTAAGCCAAAGAATGTATTTCTCAGGCATCAAACTTCTTTTTTTCCTTTTCTACATTAATTCTCTTAATACCTCACAAAGTAGTTAGCTCCCTGTCTGTTCTGTTGGCTGTAAGTGTGTGCACCTATGTATACCCTCCACATAAAATATTGACTGAAGGAGAGTTTCACAGGGAAAAGCTATTGAATTGCAGGCTTGAAAAATGGACTGACAGCAGGACATAATACCCAAAGCCACTAACTGTGGACGTTATTACTCACTGGAGGTTGTATTTTGAAACCATCTAGGGAAATGATTTTCCTTAGAAATGAAAGGCTTGTGTATAATTGGCAGTGCCCTTTAAAAACAATTTTGTACCTTAAATGTGCTTCCAAATCTGATAATCCCAAATTGAGGAATCAGTCAATAGCCAAACCACAGGAATAATAGGGTGATATTTTGTTTGTTTGTTCTTTAACAAGGAAGACGTATTGGCAATCCATTGGAGATATATTCAGAGTTATGCTTCCAGAAGTGGGTGGAACTGAGTCAGTCATGCTTTCCTGCCCCTTCTCCCATCTAACTGGTAGTGAGATGACTTACCATAGTAGGGGCTACAATTTGGGGCCATGGAGTGGCTAGCTCTCTTCAAGAAGTTAAATGTCCAGTAAGAGCACCGAATCCATGACCTTATCCACCTTTGGACAATGTTTGAACTATCTGAGCCAACAGACTATTGCAGCAATATAAAGCTGCCCATCTTTGTTTCCTTGAGTTTCTCTTTTTCTTTCCATTAACCATTCAGTTAGAACTTTGTGGCAAGTCTCAGGGACACAGAGAGAGTCACATTTGTTCTACGTTCCATATGAAGGGATTTCCACTTTTTTGAGAAGTAGCATGGTATCATTGGAAAGAAGATTTATACATGAATTATTTTGTATATTAATTGAGGCAAACCTTGGTTCAAATCCCACACCCATCTACTATCTTCTATGCTGGTTTTTCCTTTCTTTATATTCTCAGGACTTAGCACAGTATCTGACACATATTAAGTACTTTGTTTTTTGTTTTGTTTTGCTTTCTAATTGATTAACTTGGAGTAATTAATTTAGCCTTTTTATACTCAATTCATTACCAGTACAATGCAGGGATTGAACTAGATGGCTTCCAAGGTGCCTTCCTGTTCTAAATCCATGATCCTAATATGTCTGGGAACCAGAGAGACATTCATAATTGGACTACTTTTTTACAAGAGGGCATTTCCACTTATTTGAGGGGCAGCATGATATAGTGAATAGAGTGCTCTACCTCATATCATGAAGATATGTGTTCATATCCCTCTTCTTATACTTACTACCTGCACTACCATAGGGAAATCATTTAATCTCTGCTTTCAGTTTCCTCATACCAAAAAAAAAAGAAAAAAAATGCAGATGATAATATTTACTTCTCAGGGTTACAGTGTGTAAAGCACTTTGCAAATTTTAATGCATTATTTAAATTCAGCAATTATCATCACCATCATCATCATTGGAATGCATGGGAAATGAAAAATAAGGAATATTCATCAAAAGATGTAATGAGAACAATCTTAAATATTATGCACCTTGAAGATTGTTACCTCAAGGGTGTCATACAACAGCCTTTCCTTGCAACGTTGTCCACTGTCTTTCTGAGCCAATCATATACTACTCTCCTTTATGCACCCTAAGTTCCAGTCACATTGATTGACTTGCTGCTCCCCAAACACAACATTCTACTTCCCAGCTGCTTGGGAACTGTCCTCTACTCTCTCTTTCTCACCTCTACTTTAAGAACCACTCATTCCTGTCAGGACTTAGCTCCTGCTCTACTTCTAAGCAAGTTCTATCTTGATCTTCTCAATTGCTAATGATCCCTCATCCCTGAAATTACACTTTATCTCACTAATGTATTTGGCATTTACATAGATGGGCAAATGTTCCCACAGACACATCTGGTAAAATATAAATTCTTTGAAGACAAGTACTGTTTTATTTTTACTTTTCTATTCCTGATGCCCAGCACAGTGCCTGGCACATAGTACATATTCTATAAATATTTCTTGAATTGAATTACACTGAAGTGCACAAGATAAGGCCATCACAAAGAGAACTATGAATTCTTGGTAATCACATCTAGGTCAATCTTTTAAGATCAATCTTGATCCCTTCCTTCACCTGTAATGGTAAGCAAAGAAGTAGTTAACACCTTGTTTCAGCTATTGAATTAACACAGAAGTAGTTAACACCTTGTTTCAGTTCATGATTGTATCAAGTATTAACAACAAGAACTTGTAAATCCCACATCTTGTGAACTCTAGAACTTGAGAACTCCTGCAATAGGAAGGGGAGAAGCTAATGACCATATAAAAGGAGCAGCCCATGTTGGAGAGAGAAGAACTGAGAAAGGAGCTCCTGTGTTGGAGAAGGATAAAATTTGTGGTATCCTGGCACTCTATGTTACTTTGTTCTGTCTGTGTTGATGTTTGTTTGTGATACTTTGTATGGAAGCCCTGGAACCTTACTGGAAACCCTGAAAGAGGATTTTCTGGTTGTCTATTTACAGAAATCCTGGAGGATGGATTCAGAGGTCCTGGGACTGTACTGATTATTTGTGTTGAGTTGTTAGACCTTGTTTGTGGGTCTGGGTTGATTTCCATGTTGATGATCTGTATTGACCTCTTGGACATTGTTTGTGGGTCCCTGTTGATTTCACAGGTAGATAGTGAATTGCTCATGCTACCAGCAATATGTATGAATGTTGTTTTGGCTCTGTTAAGCTTTGTTTTCCCAGAAACAGGAACTGTGAAGGACTTGAGGTGGACTGGACACTGTGAACTTCAATATGGAATGGAAACTGCACAAGGAACTAGATGAAGAACTGGACAAGGAGCTGGACAAGGAAATGAGAGCTGTCTGTCTTTAAACCCACATGACAGTTGGATAGATTTGGGCAGGAGCTGGGACCATGAAAGAGGAACCATAGAAACTGAGAGCCAGCCTACAGTCAAGATGAAAAGATCTCTTCTTGGGTACCTGATGCTGACTGAGAAGACTATGATTTACTGTGACCCAGGGGTGGAGAACTCTGACCTTTGTACTTTGTGTCCCTTAAGGAGAAAAGCCTCCTTAAAGATGATTGAATTAAGGACTTACTAAATGATTGAGTTACTAAATGAATGTACTTTTTTTTAAAACTATGTGGCCACTTTGGTCAAAACTACACGGTTATTTTAGTGATAAGTTGTTATGACATAATATCGTGAATGCTGTACTTTGATTCCTGTGAATGTTTTGTCTTAGTTCGTTACTGAAAAAATAGAGTCCACTATACTATGTAATGAGAACCTTACTTCTGTTCACAGCAGCAGTCCTCTGGAAAGCTACTCGTGCTTGGTTTTACATTACCACACATGGCACTAAGTATTCTTAGCATAAAAACAAGTTTATAAAAATAAGAAAATAGAGATCTCAGACTAGGTATTTAATAGGGTGATATGGCAACTAAGACAGGTAAGGTGATATTCAACTACAAGGTTAGATCGCATCTGATATATCAAGCACCTTCCATGTATCAATCACTATGCTAGGTACTAGGAATAGAAATACAAAAATGAAATTTACCTACTTACAGTCTAGCCAGGGGAGTAGATATGTGTTCATACAGACACACACACATACACATACACACATATATATATATATATATATACACACAATACACATCTATGTGTATCAGGTCAGTATACATATATATGATTGTGTATCTCTATGTGTGCATGTATGTCTGTGCACATATATGCACATATACATATGTGTTTATTAATGTATTGTTGCTATGTGCATGGTATATGTGTACCTTTTGTGTACTTGCATTTAAATCTGTAGGCATGCATGCATATATATATATATGTACAAAACAATATTCATATGAAATAATAGATTATGAGGCTCAGAAAAAGAGATGTGAATTGTTATTTTTTAATGGAACCCAGAAGGAAGATAGTTCTTTGCATCAAATGTGTTACAATGATCTTCTGTACTGCCTTGGCAAATTTGGACCCAAACTAAATGAGCAAGGTTTCCAGAAGAAGCAGTCATATAAGTATTCATTATAACTTCATTATAACACTTCATTATAACATAATCTTTCTGGTGCTATATGGAGGTCATTCGGAGTCCTTCAAATCTCCACTTCTGCAAGAAGACCAAAAGGAACTAGATATTAGGCAATTATTAAAAGCACTGGATCCATCTGAGAAACTATGTCAAAGTGAAAGCTTAGGGACCATAGTATTTGGAGCTAAAAGTGACCTTAGAGGTCATTCAGTCCAACCCCCTGATTTTAGGAAGAGTGAAGTGAGTGGTTAAGTGACTTTCTCAAGGTCAGATAGTACAAAAATGTCAAAACAGAGACTAGGATTCCAAATATTTGTGTTCCATATTCAATGCCTTTTGTCACTTACAAGTTTGGGAAACAGAAGGTAATAAGAGAGCTTTTCATGGCCTTGAGTAGGTTACATCATCAAGCTACCACAGAATCAATTTACTAAGTTTACCTCTAGGGAAATACAACTGGCATTCATATAACTCAGAAATATTTTCAAAACGCATTGTATATATTTTCTAATTGGAACTTCACAGAGGCCCTATTAAAAAAAAAAGTAGAACATGTATCATTACCGTAACCTTACAAATGATAAAACTGAGACTCAGAGGAGTCAAGTGATTTGCTCATGGTCACAAAACTATCAACTGTCCAAGAATTTGAACTGAGTGTACCAGAATCCAAGTCCAGTACTCTATCTATTATGCCCTAATCAATAGGTATCATTTCTAACATCGACTAACATACATAAGACCCAGAAGTGACAGTTCACAGGTGGTTTAGAGAATTTACCTATTTTCTTTCTGCAAAAATTACCTATTAGTGAAAGCTGAAACTCTTACATCATTGGTTTCCAAAATAATTATTTTTCTTTCCAGAACTGGATATCCATATAAGCATCTCTGTCTCAAAACAAAAGTCATTATCTTTCTTTCCAAATTAACCCATCCTCTGAACTTCTTTATTTCTACAAAAAGTACTGCTACTCTTCTGGTTACAAAGGTTAACAATAGTCATGTCATCTTTGAAAAGATATCCCTCGTCCCACATAGCCAGGCTTTGCCACACTCACAAGTCTTGTCAACTCTACCTCCATAGTATGTATGTTCATTGACCTCTCTTGATTACATATCACCTCTTGTTTAGACTCTTGCAAGTGTCCTAATTGGTGTCTCTGTCTTGATTGTCTTTAATATATTCTCCACACAGATGCCTAAATAATTTTCCTAAAGCATATATAAGATTAACCTGCTCAATAAGTCTCCATACTACTTCTAGAAATAAATGCTAACTAAAGCCCTTCATAACCTGGTATCAACCTATCTATCTAGACATATATTATTCACCTTCACATACTCTGCATTTGAATCATCCTGAACTTCTTGCTCTTCCTTAACCCCAGCAATCCATGCTTCAACATAAGCTCTCCCTTGTGCCTAGAATGTTCTCCTTCCTCACCTTGCCTCTGAGAATCCTTAATTATCCTACAAAGCTCAATTCACTTGCCACCTTTAATAAGAAACATTTTCTGATTTCTGCAGCTACTAGTGTTTTCTCTTTTTAAAATCAACTTGTAATTATTTTGTATATTTCTATATTTGTGTGTGCATGTATATGTGTGTATATATAACATATATGTACATAGACCAAATGTATACAAATAAATGTTACACATGTATACAAAATGCATGTAAAACAATACAATTTAGTATGTATACTATATGTGCCATATATTACTTGCTTATAAAATGTGTACAATATAAATATAGTTTAACACATTGTATGTTAGTTTATACTTAGCAGGTACATACATATATGGATATAAATACACACAAATATACAAGTTAAATATATCCATATGTGTACATACATATATGGATATATTTAACTTGTATATTTGTGTGTATTTATATGTGGATGGGTAGAGGCATATATGTTGTCTCCTCTGATAGAATATAAACTCTTTAAGTGGAAGGTTGTTTTTTCTTTTCTTTTTCCCCTTCAATATGTATCACAATACATTGGTGTTTATCACAATATCATCACAATATCACAATAGCTTATCACAATAGTTGGCATTTAATAAATGGTCATTTATTGGTTGAATAATTGCTGTCCTTCATAAGCAACTAGGTGGTGAAGTAGACAGAGTATTGAACCTAAAATCAAGAAGTGCCTACCTCACAGGACTGTTGTGAGGATCAAATGATATAATACATGTAAGTCATTTTTCAAACCTTCAACTTTGAGATAATGAGATAAAAAAATACAGTAAAGCCCTTAGTATAGTTCCTGACAAATAATCATAATAATAGCAACAACAACAGTAATAATGATAATAGTATGTTAGTAGTTGTTTTTATGGGGGCAGCAAGGAGGCATAATGAATAGAGCACCAGACTTGGAATCAGGAATGCTCATCTTCATGAATTTAAATCCAGCATCTGACACCTACTAACTGTGCAACCCTGGGCAAGTCACTTAACCCTGTTTGACTCATTTCTTCATCTGTAAAATGAGCTAGAGAAAGAAATGGCAAATCACTCCAGAAATTTTGCCAAAAAAAACGGGGTAACAAAGAGTTGGACACAACTGAAAAATAACTGTATTGAAACTAGAGTCAAGAGGGAGTCACTGACATTCATCAAGTGAGGAAGTGATATCCTTTGATGTGTGCTTAGAGAAAATCACTGGCAGCATTAGGGATGGAGGAGAATTGCTTACATACATTTTCTCTTTTGATCATAAATGTTAGTCATTTTATTGTCAAAATATTATAACTCTCATTAGAAAACAATTTAAATTAACATTGAATGATCGGTGGGACACAATTTATTAGAAATAGAAATAAAACAAGAAAAAAGATATACCATATATTTGTCATTGTATCAGATGACCATGGAAAGGGGCTTTGTGAGATTTCATAGGCCTTAATTAATAAATTCAACAATGATGTCCACCATAGAAGTTATACCTTCTTTTCCAAAACAGGAATTTCTTTAAGGCTTGGCATACTCCTAAGGAGAAAATGGATTTCTTTCCATGTAGATCTTCAACTAGAGGATGTATAGCCATTTAGATATGTTGCAGAAGGGATTCTCAGTTAGGTATTGGTAGGACTAGATGACTTCTGAGGACCCTTTCCCCTCTCATAATCTGTGCTTCTGTGAAAATTTAGATGATACATCTCTGAAAAATAGTAGATTTCCAATGATTGGAAATTTTTGATCAAAGGAAAGATTTATGATCACTTTCCAGAACCAACATGGTGGACAGGTAAGATTCTGACTTAAAAGTAGGAAGACATCCCTTTGAATCCCAGTTGTGCTACTTATGACTTGTGTAACCTTTGGCAAGTCGCTAAACCTCTCTATATCTTATTTTCCTCTTTAGAGAAATTAGGAAGTAGGACCAGATGACAATTTAGCTATCTATTGACCTTGAGATTCTATGGACTTGTCAGGGATTAAGGTCACTACATCTACAGTGTAGCTCCTTGAAATTCAAGTTTATGTGTTAAATTAATTAATGGAATGAAGTTGCCCAGATCCAACAACACAGTCCTTTAAGGAATAAAAGTGTCCTGGTTTAAATTTCAAGTTAATATTTTGCCATTATTAGCTATCAGTCTCCATTAAACCTCAAGCCTGATTTCTGTCTGCACACTAAATAATACAAATTCTTTATGGTCTCATAGAAGACTCAGAAAACCAATTATAGAAATGCCAGATTTCCATAGGAAGGTAACCTTCCTCTTAGCAGTGGCAAGGGACCAAAGCAAACGGATCACAATTAAAGTGTCAGGATGTAATTGCATTTGCTTCCAAATAAACCATCAACTCCCAATAAATAATTAAAATGAGCAGCACTCCTCAGTATAGACCTGTTCAGTATCTGTGATTAAGGAGTGCTCAGAGATTTTATCAGGATTTTTATGACCATTTTTCTTATATTGTCAATTTGTCCAATTTTATTATTTTCCTGCTCTTTCAGCTACTTTGGGGAATTTTGTAATCTTAAGAAAAATTTAGCATTATACCCTTTCATGTCATTGATTCTGGGAAGCCAGTTCTATTTCACCTAGTTACAGAATGTCAGAGTTAAAAGGGACCTCAGAGACCATCTGTCTGAATCTATAACAGAATATAACATCATAGATCTCCCAAGCAACCTAAAATGCAGTTATTAAGCACCTACTGTGTGTAATACAATGTGCTAAATATTAAGTATACAAATACAAAAACAAAACAGTCGATCAATAAAAGTGCCCACTGCATGCCAGACACTGTGCTGAGTATTGGGGATACAAAGGAACACGAGAGAAAATCCTTGCTGTCAAGGTCGGCTCAGTCAAACTAAGACCTGCTAAAGAACTTAGCTTGAAAAGGTCCAGATCCCCCGCTGCATCCTGGGCCATCTCCAGATGTCCTGATCTATATCTGGCCACTGGATCCAGATGGCTCCAGAGGTGAGAGTGAGGCTGGTTACTTTGCACAGCCCTCTCTCACTTAAATCCAATTCCTTTGCAAGTCATGGCATCACCTTTCCGGTGTCATGATCCTCTTCAAGAATGAAGGACAAAGAGCAACAACAACAACAACAACCACCCAAATGGGACAAACAAAAGAAATACAAGATAGATTGGAGATGATCAACAGAGGAAATTCACTGGCATTAAGGGAAATTGATCACTAAATTCAAGAAGTTTATATTAAACTAGAATAAACCAATCCAGGAAGTTCTATTGTATAGGCAGTGATATATAAACATAACCTGAAAAGAAACTCAATAGTCTAAGAGGTATAGGAAGGGGGGAAGGGCATTCCAGGAGTGAAGGAAAGTCAAAGAGTTGGGATGGATTATTGCATAAGAAGAGGAAATGGGATAGATTGACTAAAAGAGAAGAAGGAAAGTAATGTGTAACAAGCTAAGGAAGAGTGGAGGCCAGACTGTAAATACCAAACCAAACAGATAATTATCTTGTTCTCAAGACATGGGAGCCCGCCAAGGTTTTCTGTTGTTTTCTTTGTCTTCAGCCAAGAAGTGTCTTGGTCACACCTGAACTTTAGCACTGTTGTGGAGGATGAATTCAAGAAAAAAGAGACCCAAAATAGGAAGAACATTTTGGACATTTTTGTAATAGTCTAGTCAAAAGGTGATGAATTCATGAACTAAGTTGGTCATCGTGTAAGTGGAGAGAAAAGGCAAGATAGTGAGAAGGTGCTATTGTCAATCACTGACTTGATCGGATGTGGGTTAAGGAAAGAGAAGTCAGTAAAGAGTCACATGATTAGGAATCAGAGTACGGAAATTTAAATCCTGGTTGTATCATTTGCCTCTTTTTTTTTTTAACCTTGGGCAAATGTCTTAACCTGATGGTCTTTACTTTCCTCATCTGTAAAATAAAGGAGTTGAATTCAATGGCCTCTAAGGTTCTTTTCAGCACTAAATTTGTAATCTTATCATTCTTTCAAATATGAATCTAAGATCTTATAAAAAGAGTAGCTAAATCCATATTACTATTACTCCTGTTAACTCTCATCTTATTATACAAGTCCATAATTCCATCTGGTGGAACTCTCTTTGAAATTTAGTTCTCCTAGCCAGAGTATTAGCTCTCCATCAGAGGTTCTTCAAACCATTAGACAATTTGATTAACATTCTATCTCTGCCTTCCTCCAAGTCCCTGATAAAATGCTGACCAGAACAGTTCTATAAACTTTATCCTAAATATTCCTAGAAACATATAGGTTGCCAGTAGAGTCTAATGTCCTGAAGAAGCTTACAGAAACTCTGGCCAATTATTTAGCTATAATGTTTCCAGTACACATTGCAATATGATCACTTGCATTTATAAATTGGATGGCACAGCATGCACATACTCATTTGTACATTCACATATCCCATCACATACACACATATACACACATCTGACAGGAAAATCAAACCCAAATCTTTTTCACATCAATTGCACTCTGATAATGCATCCCTATGTTATAACTGAGTAGTTGTTGTTTTTGTAACATAATTATAGGATTCTATATTTATCCCTATTAAATTTATTTCATTATATTTCCCTCCAATTCTAGCCTATCAAAGAAACTTTTGGGATATTGACTCTGTTATCTTATGTGTTGATTATAATTCCCAGTTTTGTGTCATCTGCAAATTTGATAGCATGTCATCTGTTTTCTTTTTTTT
>JAQQSU010018463.1:0-10472 GCA_028627135.1 Pseudochirops cupreus
ACACACACACACACACACACACACACACACACACACACACACATTGGCTTCCTATTTAGCCAAACCCTTCCTGTTATGTCAGCAACAGGAGACAGAGTTCATACCCTCTGCCTCTTAGCCACAAAGGTTTGATTAGTTACTAAGGGCTAAGTACCCACTTACTTGACATAACAAAAAAGGGTCTTCAAATTTAAATTAATTACCATTACACTTGCCCAGGGTCACACAGCTGGTAAGTGTCTGAGGCCAGATTTGGACTCAGGTCTTCCTGGTTCCAGGCCTGCTGCTCTATCTACCATGCCATCTGGATGATTTGAAGTATAAAAATATGTGTCTACATTGTCATGTGACTGCCCAAAATTCAATGCTTTCTATAGTTACTGTTTACTTGTTTGCACTGAGTTGAATACTGTTTTTAATAAAACATTAGAGTTTTTAAAGATGCAGTAGTCAGTCGTATTAATAGAAGTATATTCTTGACAAAGAACATGATAACTCAACTGTACTATATGGCAATCAAACAGCTTCTGGAATGTTACGTTCAGTTCTCGGTGCCAAATTATAAAAGGGACATTGACCAGCCAGAAGATGTCCAGAGTGAAGTGACCAAGATGATCAAAGACACAAAACTATTTTATATTAGAAACTCATTGACTGATAGAATCTTAGAACTGGAAAGAAACATAGAGGTCATTTGTCAATTCCATGGCCAAAGAAACTAGGGTTTTTAGCCTAGAGAAGAAAAAATTACACAATAGCTATCTTCAAATATTTGAAGGGCTATGACATGAAAGAGAAATAAGAACTTGTCATTATGACTACAGAGGGTAGGTCTAGGAGCAAATGACTAAGGAACTACAAGATGGGTAAATTTTGACCCTTATAAGGGAAGAATTCCTAACAATTAGACCTGAATAAGCCCAAGGTCACACAACTAATAAGTGTGTCAAGAATCTGAGGTCAAATTTGAACTCAGGTCCTCCTGACTCCAGGGCTGGTGCTCTATTCACTGTGCCACCTAGCCAGCCCTGGGATCCCTTTTTCTTGTCTGGGAGACATGACAGCACAAGATGAGACAAGACAAGACAAGACAGGACAAGATAGGACAGGACAGGATAGGACAGGATGGGACAGGATGGGATAGGATGGGACAAGACAAGAGACAAGGGTGTCTCTGAGACCTGACTGACTCCTTTGTCCCTTGATGCAGCTTTCCAGTCATCTAAGGGCATAAAAAAGCCCACTCATGTGGACTCTTGGCCTCTCAGACTTGGTGGGTGCCCTAAGACCATACATACCCTGCTCATTTCCATAGGGAAATGAGGGACTCCATATCTACCAAAGATGAAATTTCATGCTAATATGTCATTGTTGCTAGCCTTTCTACATAACCATAAGTATAAATATCTTTTGCTAACTATTCAATGACTTACAAGTGTCTCATTTAGTTCCACCATTTTTAAAAATGTTTTTTAATTTTTATTTTTTTGCTTTTTGGAGGGGGGAGGGCAGGGCAATTGGAGTTAAGTGACTTGCCCAAGGTCACACAGCTAGTAAGTGTGTCAAGTGTGTGAGGCTGGATTTGAAGTCAGGTCCTCCTGACTATGATGCTCTATTCACTGCACCACCTAGCGGTCCCTAGTTCCAACGTTAAACTTGGATTAGCAGAGTATTGTTAGGCCTGGTGTTGTTAGACCTGTTGTTAGGCCAATTAGGAATTGGGCCTTGTTGTTCACATTATATTTGAGTTGGGGTACCGAAAATATGGAGGGTGTGGAGCTTGGATAGCTGTATACTTAACAGTGGTATTTGGTTGCTAGAGCACATCTGATTGTGAAGTGTTTTTAAAAAAATTTTTGGAGGGAGGAGGCAAGGCAATTAGGGTTAAGTGACTTACCCAAGGTCGTATAACTAGTAAGTGTCTGAGGTCGTATTTGAACTCAGGTCCTCCTGATTCCAGGGCCAGTGCTATATTCACTTCACCACCTAGCTGCCTTGCACATCTGATTGTGTACAGAATGGAACAAATGGGTCCTTCTAACAGAGAACTCAGTGGATGCTGGAGGTTCACAGGGAGCATATATCAGCTCTAACATTTCTTTGCCATTATTAACCATCCGGCAGATATTGGACTCTAACATAATAGGACTAAAAGTAAATTGGTCTAAAGTATTTAGCAAATAGAGATAGAGTTCTTGTCTTTTTTGGGCCTGTGCAAGTGAAGGGAGTTCTCCTGATGGGATTGGGGACCTTAGGCTACAGCCAAGAACCCACAGGCCTGGGGATGGTCTCTGACCCAGAGAAATCAGAGCCCATAAGATAGGAGAATGGGAGTGTCGGTGAGGAAGAGATGTGGGAGTTCATATCAGTATTAAAGCATCCCTGGGGCTTAACCTACAACTACATCCAAGATTGTGGTTTACTCCCCAAGGCAATAATGGGTCAGTCAGCTTTTACCCCAAGGAGCTTTAGAGGTTACAGGAAAGGTTAAAACAGCAACCTGATGAATCACCAGAGCAATGTGAGGGCATGGCCTTATGGAGCCAATATGAGACTCTCTCCAGCAGCAAAATACCATAGGCTTGGGAAACTCTGAGGACTTAATTCTATAGAATCAGCTACATTAGAAGTCCCAGACCTGGGCCCCCTTTTGTCCTGTTTTTTTTGGGGGGGTGCCTAAGAAGTTGGCAAACTATGACCCTTGGGCCAAATCTGGCCTACTGCTTGTTTTTTCATGACCCTTTAGCTAAGGGTAGTTTTTACATCTTTAAATAAAAAGGATTTAAAAATAAAGGTGGCCAGTCAGATTTGGACCCTAGGCTGGTTATAGTTTGTGAATCCCTCCTGGCTTCATAGATTGGATTTATTCAATCCCTGCCATACTCTCTGACCAACCTGCTTCTGGGAAAACTAGATCCTACCTTCTCAGTGGAGTCCTGACCGAATGGTGACAGTCTAGCTGTGACCACCTAGTCAGAGGGATGCCATGAAGAGGACTAAAGCTTTAAGTTATGGGCTAGACAAGATACTCTGTGACCTTGGCTAAGTCACTTGATCTCTCTGACTCTCAGTTTTATGATCTAACTAACCTACATAATTTAAAATACTTTCAGAGGTACCTTTGACCTCTAAATCCTCTGACCTTACATGACTTTTAAAGTCCCTGACAGCTCTAAGATTCTGTTATTCTTTCTTTTGTAACAGAAAATCCTGTCCCTTAAGAAGATGGGAGAGGGAACAAAAAGGTAAAGAAAGTTAGGGATGGAGAGGGACAAAGGGAGAGAAAAGAAGTTACTCTCTTAACAGTATCTCCTGACATATCAGCCCTGGTGGACTTGCCCAGGGTCACAAAGCTAATTAATGTCTGAGTCTGGAGTTGAACTCAGGTCTTTCTGACTCCAGGCTTGCTGCTCTATTCACTGTACCACATAGCTGCCCCATGGTGGTGATAGAGGTTGGTGGAAGCTTTTTTTTTTTTTACTTTCCAAACTGAGATATTTTCCGGTACTTCATGATCATCTAAACCGATTGCTTCTTAATAATCGGAACTGTTTTAACATAGAATGGGGTGCCTCACTGAAGGTTTTCAAATGGAAGATGGATGGCCATTTGTTGTAGGGATTTAATAGAGGGGATTTCTGTTCAGTTATTGGTTGGATGATATGATTTATATAAAGTCCCTTCCAATTTGGAGATACTGTAATTCCATCTAGATCTGATTTTGTGAGAAACAGCCCACACGTCGCATTTCCTACCTCCCAAGAGCCTTGCTTTGGCCTATACATGCTCAGTGCACCAAAAACGTTGTGCAAAACAAAAGGGTAAGTACTGAGGGGCTGGTAAATGAGGAAGGACATTCTGACTAAATGAGAGAATCACTTAGATTACCCCACCCCTTTGAACCTGGAAATAGCCCCAAGTGCTGCTGCTGTATACAATGCAATCATTAGTCTGTAGCAAGGTCAAGGATTTCAGAAATTTTCCCAGCTTAGATAAATAATAAAAGGCTAAGCTTCTTTAAAAGCTCAGGGTCATGTATTTGTAATGTCATAATCTGTGCACAAGAAGAAAAACCCTTCAGTAGGCTGTTCTCCCCCTCCACTCCCAGGGATGATGGATAAATTTTAAAAAAAAGTAAAAAAAAAAAAGCCTTGTGAGGTAATGCAATTACCAGGAGAAAGCAAGCAAGCAAATGTTCCAGACAATTATCTTTACTCTACCCAGCCTGAAGATGTAGCTGGGCTGACATAATGCATGATCGGTGAGTGAGGAGAGGAAAGACATTCATTAAACCTCTGCAAAAAAGCTAAACAGACATTAATGAGATGACTTCAAATTAAAATAACTTAGTTTAAGCATCTTTTTGTGATAAATTATGAGACTGTGTAAAACTACAACATTTTATGTCATATATTTTTAAATGATACCTTTTTCAAATTTAAAAAAACTTCTGATACTTGAAGAAAAATTACTGGGGGGGGAGAAACTTTGACTAGATGGTAAAAAATACAGTTGCAAGTGAACCTCATTGAAAACATTAATATGGGCTTTTTGACAACTTATCTGGGAATTTGTTTTACTGGATTCTGCATATTAATTATGAAAGTTTTTGTTTTCTTTTTTCGTTTGTTCAATTTGGGGAGGACACATTAGAGGGAGAGATAAGAAATGCTTTTAGAATGAATGTTTTTTTTACAAAAAGAAAAAATTGGCGTATAACTGAACGTGCTTTTTCATAAACTAGTTTCTTACCTGATCCTTTCTGAGCTACTCTCTTTAGAGAGCAGTATGGTCCTGATAAATGTCAGACATTGGGTGGTATTAGATGGCATAGTGGTATTAGGTGCAGGAAGATTCAGCCAGGTGGCCTAGTGGATAGAACCATGGACCTGAAGAGGTATAAGTAGGGGGGATTTCTACTGAAATTCTTTCTAGGTTCATCATCTGAAAAGAATTACTGGACTCAGCTGTCCTTGGCAGAGTTATAAAAGTTTATTGTTACACAGGAGCAAAGGGGGCTAGGAAACCTGCAAGCTGACAGGGATTTAAGGTAGAGTTACAAAGTTAGTGAGATGTTCTTCAGCGGGCAGGAGTTGAGTGGAAAGAAAACCTGCAAAGTTCTAGGAGATTTAGTATTATGTTCTACAGCGGGCAGAGGGAGATAGAAAGATGACCTGCAAAGTGCAGGGGCCAGAGATGCAGTTTTTAAAGACCTAAAACTGTCAGTCATAGGTTCATTAGGCTAACTAGGTGTACAAAGGTGGAGTTAGGGCGGGGCATGGAAGGAGCCAAGGAGTGCCTAATACTTAAAGGAACACACACCCTTCACATCAACTGTGCATGTGTTTTGCCCATAATTCACTGGGAGAAATCCAAGGGGAGGGGGAACAGGAGGTGTGGTTTTTGCCTCAAAAAGGTCATAAAGTCAACCAGCGGTCAGATTTGAGGTCAAATTTAAATGAGAAGTACCCATCCAGTTTGCAAATGGATGAGTCTTGTTTCAGCCGGCTACTAGAACAAAAGGAGGTAATGCTTTTAAATTCCTAGGTATGGCTTGTTATCATAGCTATAGAGTCAATGGTTTCAGGGAAATACCTCTAGGCTCGGGGCAGGGAAGGGACAGAGTTAATGCTTTACAGCTGGGGGGGAAGAGTAACTTTTACAACTTGATTGCACAGGTTGATGTCACAAACGGATATCACATACCTAGGTGCCCGAACACAAATGAGATTTTTACAGATTGAAGTTACAACAATGTTAGTTATAAGGTCACCCCAAAATATTCAGAAGTACCTTGTCAGACCTAGAGTCACAAAGACCTGAGTTCAAATCCAGTCTCAGATACTGATAACCTCAAATAGCTGTGTGATGCTGGGCAAAGAACTTAACCCCCATCTGCCTCAGTTTCTTCACCTCTAAAATGGGGGCAAAAATAGCACCTACCTCTGGGGATTGTTGTGAAGATAAAATGAGATATTTATAAAGCACTTGGCAAACCTTAAAGCCTTATTTAAGTCCTAGTAATTTTCATCACCATCTCCCTGCATTGGGATTTGGGAATATTCTTAAGAGAGTCATGTGGTCCTCCCGCCCCTCTCCCTCATGCATGTGCTTTTGAATGCTCGAATATATGCAGGGACATACACACCCCTCAGTTGAAGAATTGGACCATTTCCACATATGTATTTCCACAATACACAAATTACGAACAAGTTAATCCAAGGCAAAACTGTGGAAAAGATTTAATCTCTTCCGCCTCTCTATAATCTTTCCCTAGTCAATTCCTTTATGTTTCTTTTTCCATCTAGAATATAATGTTTGAAGTAGGACTAGTCTTAGGCATAAATGGAGTAGGTGATCATTTACAAGGTATGACTTGAAAGTAAGCTAGAATGTTACCTGGTCCAAAAGTGTTATTGTTCAGTTGTTTCAGTTGTGGCCTACTTTTTGTGACCCCATTTGGAATTTTCTTGGCAAAGATACTAGAGTGGTTTGTCATTTCCTTCTCCAGCTCATTTTACAGATGAAGAAACTGAGGCAAACAGGGTTAAGTGACTTGCCCAGGGTCACACAGCTTGTAAGTGTTTGAAGCCAGATTTGAACTCAGGAAGACACCATTAACTGGTCACAGTTCTAAAGTCCCTACTTCAAAACTGTACTATCTGAGGGGAAGACGACTCTAGGTGACTGGGGAAACAGGAAAGAGGCAGGTTCTTAGTACCAACATAATGCCAAAAGGCATTGAGGGTATATATGGGGACAAGGAGGGAATGGTGCTGCCCAGAAGAACCTTGGGAGTCTTTGAAGAAACCCTTCTTATATAATAGGGAGGTGACATGGCACAGTGAAGAGTAGAGGTTTCAGATCAAGGATCTGCCACTGATAGGTCACGTGACCTGTGTTACCTCTGCCAAGTCCTTTGACCCTTCTGGACCTTGGTTCCTAATCTGGAAAATGAAGAGCTTAAATCAATGACCTCTGAGACTCTCAATCTGTGATTCTGCCACACTTCAGGGTTTGCCCAGTGTTATCCATATTGCCCTGCCTCCAATCTGGTGAAATTTAACTGTCCTGCAGCCATTCCCTTAAAATCCAAGATGTTGTCTATCTAATCTATGACTAAATCTACCTTATTATACTCATGAGAAAGGTTAAAAGGTTTATCTCACCAGACAAAAAACTGCAGTTTAACTGGAACCTTCTGCAGACAATATCTCTGCTTTGCTGTCAAATCAATTGTAAACTCTATTAGTAGAACTCAGACCCATACCACAAGACTCTTTCTGAATGGTCAGGGTTTGTTGGAGTCTTTTGCTGTCAGTGCTAGTGGACTGGGACCCATCCAGCACAGTTAAGTGTTTATAAGTAGTCTCCATAAACTCCTCAGTTTATTTATAGTATTATTTAGAATTCTTTTTGTGGTGGCAAAGAACTGGAAACTGAGGAGGGACCCATTAAATAGGAAATGGTTGAACAAATTTATGGTATATGAATGTAAATGAACACTCATATGCTATAAGAAATGATGAAAAGAATGGTTTCCAAAAAATCTAGTCAGCTTTGTATGAACTGATGCAGAGTGAAATTTTTATATTTATATTTATACAGTAACAGCAACATTGTAAAGACAAACCACCTCAAAGAACTTATGAACTCTGTTCAGGGTAATGTCCAAGGGGTGGCTAGGTGGCACAGTGAATAGAGCACCAGCCCTGGAATCAGGAGGACCTGAGTTCAAATCCAGCCTCAGACACTCAACACACTTACTAGCCGTGTGACTTTGGGCAAGTCACTTAACCCCAATTGCCCTCCAAAAAAAAAAGCAAAAATAAAAAAATTAAAAAAACAATGTAACGCCCAGACATGATACTGCAGGGCCAAAGACAAAACTGCTACCCATCTCCTGCCAAGAGAGGACTCAGGGTGCAGAATGAGATATGTATTTTTGTACATGGACAATATGAGAATTAGTTTTGCTTTCCTATATATATATTTGTTATAAAGGTTTTGTTTTTCTTCTTTTTTTATTTGGAGGGGGGAGTTAGGGGTGAGGAAAATAGATTTTTGTGAATTAAAAAAATGGAATTAATTTTTACATAAACATGTATCTATATGTACATTAATCAGTTGTGTTTTTTTCTTTACATTTTCCAGGAGCCCAGTAAGAGATCTTTCTAGACCTAAAAAAGTATGGAGGGCTCCAGATAGGTAAGGATATATAGCCTTGATTATGGCGTTTGTTTCTACTGCTTATAAAAGACAAATGCCATCTCACTGGCCCTTTAGCCTCCGTATCACCAACGTGCTATCCATCCACCTCTTTGCTTACCTGATTTTTCTGAACTTGAATTGGTACCTTCAGTCTATGAAACACCCATATTCGACCCACATATTCATCCTCTAGGACTTTCACCACGCTCCTCTATTGGATTTTGGTCTCTGCCCATGCCCCTTGGCTCTGTGTTGTCAGAAGAATGTACTTATTCAACATGGCCACAGTTCTGTCCCTACTAAGCCTCTGAAATCCTAACTCAGTAGATGTGCCCTTTCCCCTTTGTAAGTCATTAGTAGATCTTGGATTTTTTTAAAAAAGATATCTTTTGTTTTTGTATAATATACATTTTCCAATATACTCCTTTTTCCTCCTGCTTCCAGAGAGCCATCCTATATAACAAAGAATAAAAAAAAGAGAAAAACAAACCAATTTAACAAAAGTAACTTAGACCTCAATGAAGTCCGACATTATTATATGTTAGTTTTCCGTACCCATTATTTTCCACTTTTGCAAAGAAGGCAGGGAGACACATTCTCCTATCTTGTCATCAAAGCTGAGTCATTACCATTTCACGGTGCTTAGGTTTGCTTGTTTTGTTGTTGTACTTTATATGGATATTGTTGTGATCATTGTACATATTATTTTTCTAGTCTTATTGCTTCACTCTCTCAGTTTATGTGTCTTCCCCATTCTTCTCTGTATCTATCACATTCATAGTTTCTTGCAGCACAGTAATATTCATTTAAATTTTTGCATACCACAGCTTGCTTAGCTATTTCCCAATTGGTGGGCATCTCCTTTGTTTACAATTGTTTTGCTACTATAAAAAAGGAGCCTGGATTTTTAAATTGCACATTTGAAAATGAGTTGTTTGCTATCTAGGTAACTCTCTTTGAAGAGAGGGTAAAAGTAATACTTTTATTCTCATATTTAAAATATTTTCTCTTTTGACATATATGAGAGAGAGGTTATTAAGAAAGTAACTGAATATGTGAGAGGATGCTTGAAGACATTATATACTCATCTCTAGGATAGTGAGCCCAGAGCACACTCACTACATAAATATGTGTACATGTAGTACATGCCATATCCAGAGAGAGCTCATTAATTTTTTTAATGTTTTTTTGAGGGGGAAAGGCAAGGCAATTGGGGTTAAGTGACTTGCCCAAAGTCACACAACTAGTAAGTGTGTCAAGTGTCTGAGACTGCATTTGAACTTAGATCCTCCTGACTCTAGGGCTGGTGCTCTATTCACTGCGTCAACTAGCTGCCCCGAGAGCTCATTAATTCTTAGCAATTTTTTGAAGTTTGCCAGTAGTATCATTTCCATCTAACAAGCAAGAAATCCAAGTCATTGTGAAGTGAAAAAATGTAATCATTCTGACACAGCAAGTGAATGACAGACTCATATGGCATATGCAGTACATAAGGAGGAAAAGTTATGTTAATTTTTATATTTGTGGAAATTTCTGTATTTTATCTTTTTTTCTAAGACTAGGACACTAACTAGAACAGTCTTCCTCTTTTGAGGAGATATGTATTTGGGTAGCACCCCAGTGATGCTAACCAATATGGAATCACCGCATGACCATAGATGTCATCCCTACACTGCCCGCCTCCACCCATGGTTATAGCTTTGCCCGTATCAGACAGACAAGGAGTGTTATGATTAGGGCACATCACATGGGAACTTTATTATCTGTTGCAAATTTGCCTAGGAAATCTAGCAGTGGTTTAGAAAGAATGGTTTCATTGTTGACAGTATCTTAGCGTTGACTTCAAACCCTTCAGACAATTGCCTGAATACACTCAACAGTAAAAGAAGGTGAGTGACTTTCAGGTTTGCACTTTCTCTTTTAGAGTAAAGCTATTTTACCTCACTTTTATTACATGCTCACTGAGGCTGGTACATGGAGGTATAAGCTGGGATGGCCCACTTGAACCAGACAACGCAGGAACTCTGGGGATCTGGAGAGGAAGGAACAGAGGGTTTTAAAAGTAGTTTATTGATGCCTTTTGCCTTTATATCATTTCAATTTTTCACCCATCCAGGCTGACAAAGAAAAAATGTAAAGCAGTAACATATGAAACAATAATCTGATCTGATAATACATTTAATATTCTGTCCTAGAAGATCCCTGGCTCTCTATGAGGGTGTGTGTGTGTGTGCGTGTGTGTGTGTAAGGGTGTGTTTCAT
>JAQQSU010018464.1:0-10471 GCA_028627135.1 Pseudochirops cupreus
TTCTTCCTCTTCTTCTTCCTCTTCTTCTTCTTCTTCTTCTCTCTCTCGGAAGGATGGCTAGGATGCTAACAAACCAACACTAGATTTGACTTCAGATGTCAGGGGTTCAGATTCTGACTCTGCTCCTTGCTACCCAGGAAACCAAAGGTATACATCTCAGTATTCAAAAGATGGGGATTGGACTGAATGGCTTTTGCTATCCCCTTCAGACCTAATTCTATTATAAAATTAATTTAATGGATAACCATAGTAACAATAATAGCTGACATTTGACAAGTGTTTCTAACATTTCATTTTGTGATTTTTTGTGTCTTTAGAATTTGTTTTTTGCTTTAAGTAATAGACCTTTATGCAGTTACATATCAAGTTACATATATTATCTTGCTTCTATCATTAATTACCTGTATTACCTTGGAGAGGTCACTTTCCTTTCTGGGTCTAAGTTTTCTCCTCTCTAAAATGAGGGAGTTGGACTTTATGACCACTTGTGTCCCTTCCAGCTCTAAGTCTGTGATCCCCTTTGAGCCTCAAAACACTTGGGAATTGAATAGTAGAAGATTCTTTCTTCTTAGTTTACAGAGGAGAGAAGTGGCATTCCTAGAGGTTCTGGGACTAGTCCCTGGTCTTGCAGCTAAGGATGGATGGAGCTGGGACTCAATTCCACATATTCTGATTCCAAATCCTTTTTGTTATTTCATGACTCGAATGGGAACGCTTGTGTTTAATCCTAGCAGCACTGACTCTTCCTTGGAGCTGGAAGAGGCCCTCAGAAGATCAACTAATGCAGTCCTCTACCTTTCAAGAATCTCTCCCCCCCAAAAATATTCCCCCTCCCCAAGTAAAGTGTAGGACCAGAGGCCATATCATACAAGATGAGGGAGCAAAGAGTTTTAAAAGGTAAGGGCTTTGCTCAGGCCCCCACAGTTAGCACGTTTTGGAGCAGGGTGAGCTGGGGCCAGCTCTGAGGGCTGATTATTAAATTTTCAAGGTGAGCATTTCTGCCTTGGAAATAAGTGATTGTGACTCGATTTTTTGTTTTGCTCTCTGTCTAGATTTAAAAAAGCATTAAGAACATAGATCAAACTTAAAATATGACGTTAGTATTTTTTTCCCTCAGAGACTCAGTTGTAAACACTGACCACTACCCTATTGCTCTGGAGATAAGATTCAAGCCTGGGATTCCTGATGCCAGGTCCAACGATCAGTCCACGCCATTGCGCTCCCTCTAAGGACATTTAGCCTGAAGAAGAGACCACATTGATAGAGCAGATCACAACCAGGATTGCAAAGGGCCTGGAAACTATGCCAGATGAGGATCATTTGAAGTAATTGGGAATATTTACCCTGAAGAAAACCAGAACGGGGTCTGTGTGAAGAGGTGGGGAATGAGAAGAAATGTGGAATAATACAGAGAAAACACCAGCTCACGTAGCGCCATTCATGCATTCAAGAAATACTTACAGAAAGCCTACCATGTGTAAAGCATCATCCTAGACATTGAGGGAGATGAAAATTTAATTGAGATTTGGCTCTTACCCTCAAGAAACTGACAGTCTGGTGGGAAGAGGTGGAGGTGGGGAAGAGATATGCCACATACACAAGCATGCAATATTATAATTGTACTAACTATAAAAAAGAGCATTGCGAGGGTAAGAGAGATGCCCCATGTGAGGTCCAGGGTTTTCCATCTGGGGAAATGAAATCGTTAGACAGCTGGGGGATTAAGTGCATTTTTCAGGAACTCTAAAAGCTTACTATCCAAGTAGAAATATGCCCGAGTTCTGTGGATATTTTTTCCTGCCTTTTCCAAGACCAACATTGTGAGAGTCTTGACATAGAAACTGTGTCATCTGAATCTGTTCCAGGGTGTCTCCCAGTATTATCTTGGGAGGAGAGGAGAAGCTGGGGAGGGGAGGTTTTCTAATCCTGACACCTTGTCACTAGTGTGCAATTGAAATGGTATCGTAAGATAGGAATTGTCTTCTCTTATTCAAGTAGGTTTTAAATGTCATTGCATATGATGACATATTAGAAAAATTCAACTCTTTCAATTGAGGCATCATGGATTCAGAGGTGGAAGGGGCCTCTGAGCCCTGGCTTTGAAATCAGAGGACTTGGATTTGATTGTAATTTTGGGCAAGTCACTTCACCCTGTTTGCCTCAGTTTCCTCATCTGTAAAATGAACTGGAAAAGGAAATGGCAAACCACTACAGTATCTCTGCCAAGAAAACCCCAAATGGGGTCAGGAAGAGTCAGACATGACCCACAACAACCATCACAACAAACCCCCCCTGGATTGTTAACAAGCTTCTTCTGAAGCTCCTGTGATATTTTGTTACACAATTCTCTAATGTACATTTCATGTGCTATTAAGTATCATAGTGTCTCATTCCCTCTCTAAGATAATAAGCTCCCTGAGGGCAAGAACACCCTGAGGCATATTTTATCTAAATTTTGTACTTCTTCCTTCATCTGGCATGGTGCTGTGCATACAATATATGCTTAATGAGGGTTTGATTTTAAAAATGAGGTAAATAATGAGCAAACATGCTCAGACAGGTTATAAGAAAACAATCAGCAAGCATTTATTAAGTACTTACCGCATATCAGGCAGGCACTGTGCTAAGAGAAACACTGTTTTATGGGATCTTAGGTAAATTCCAAGCGGGAGAGGACCTCAGAGACCATTCAGTCCACTTTCTCATTTTATAGATGAGAAAACAGAAACCTCAAAGAGGTTCAGAGCCCAAGGTCACATAGAGATGGAATCTGAACCCAGCTCCTTTGCCTTCAAACCCAATGCTCTTTTTACGGACCCTTGCCAACTTTAGTGTTTAACTCACACACGTGGAAAACTGACTGGATCTGAATTACCATACCAAGAATCAAACACCTGAATTGATTGACTTTCCAAAGAGTAAAGCAGGCTTGAATACACAGTCCAAAAAGCAGACCATGGTTCAGGAGTTATAGCTCAGAAGGAAAGAGCCAGAGAACACTTGTCTACCGTGAAATGCGCTTTTAGGTCCACTTATCCCTGAGGGACATCCTGAGTCACTTCCCTCAGAAATCCTTAACCTAGAAGACAATAGGCTCTTGGAAAGCTGACCCACTCAACTTGGCCAGTTCAACAGCTTGTCAAGGCCTTTTCCTGTCCTGGCCTGAGGCTGCTGCGAACCTCTGTCAGTCATTCTAAACAGCACCAGGCAGGGTGCAAGGCTAGAGCTAAGATGTATCCACTGTTTCCTTTCTCCCACCAAATGAATGCACACAGAAGTCAAATTCAGTTACAAGAAGAGCTGGCCAGCTCCTGATTGAGCTAGACCTGTTGCTTTGGCATGTCCCGGATTACAGCCAATGGCACCTAGGCAGCTATGTCAAGACCAGTAGGTTCTCTCTCTGGACCCTTTGATGGTATTTCAATAACTTAGAAGAAGGTATAAATAACAAAAGAAATTCAGTTAGATGTCTATATTCTTGGCACCTAGCAGAGCACCTTGAACACAGTAGGTGGTTAATAAATGCTTTTTGATTGACTGCTCTTTTCTCTTCACATTGGCCATTGAAATTTATGAGCAGAATAATCAATAGTAATATTAATCTCCTACTGTGTGTCAGACAGTGTGCTAAACACTGGAAGAAGAAAGAAGAAAGTTTTCTGTGGATCGTAGAGATGATGCTTCTATGATCAGCAGAAAGCATTTGACCTTCACAACAACCCTGGGAAGGAGGCGCTACTATTTCACAGTTGAGGAAACTGAGGCAAATAGAGAACTTTTAGGGTAGACCAGAACCTCTGAGGAAGAGGCCCAGTAGAAATTGAACAGTAGAGGCATCTAGGTGACACGGTGGAGAGAGAACTGGGCCTGGAATCAGGAAGACCTTAGTTCAAATTCTGTCTCAGTCACTTCTTAGTTGTATGGCTCCTGGGCAAGTCACCTAATCTCTGTCTACCTCAGTCTCCTCAACTGTAAAATAGCATTTATCTCCCAGAATTGTTGTGAAGGTTCAATGAAATAATATTTGTAAAAGTGCTTAGCACAGTGTCTGGCATATAAGTAGACACTTAATAAATGCTTTCTCTTCCCCCTCCCCCCACATTAAAACATCTTTCCTTGTGATCTGCTGGGTGGAACCCCAACTTTCTTTTAAAGAACAGCTCAGATGTCACTTCCTACACAAGGTCTTCCTTGCCCTCTGGTGGTTAGTTCTTTCTCTCTCTTGAAATTACTTCCTATTACTTTGCATAAACGTCACATTTCTATGTCTGTGTGCATTTTGTATCTTCCCCCATCCTAGTAGAATATAAGCCCCCCAAGTCAGGGACCATTCATTTTTGTCATTATATATGTAGCACCTAGCGTCGTACCTGGCACATAGTAGGTGCCTTATATGAAAATTCTCGTTGGATTGCACTGACTAGCATTGTACCAGTCTCTTTTTATGCTACAATTTTCCATCCCCAGCAATGCAAACATTTCTGGGGATAATGCTTAGATGTTGGCTGGGACTCAGAAATAACCGAGGCACTGTTCCAACAGAAAATAATAAGCCTTGCTTTTTATTACTTAATTTATCAACACTCTACTGGAAAAACATCTTGTTAACTGGATAAGAAGAAACTGTGTTCCCCAGTCCAGCACTGGCTGATGGAAACAAACGTCAGGCAGAGTAATGAATCCTGTTCCCGTCAGAAGCAGCAGCAGCTACAGGACGACATCATTCAGACAGGGGAATGGAGTTAAATAGCAATGCCTTATGCTAACATGGTCCTTCAGTGCCAGAGTCCTTCAACATTCCAGCATAGCTCAGCTCAGCAGCCTTACAAAATCCCAAGCTGGAGAGAGTCCAGAAGAGGGCAACCAGAAGGGTGAAGGGCACTGAGGTCATGTCCATATGATGATCAAGTGAAGAAACTGAAGAGGCTGTGGTCTTGGAAGACCAAAGATTTAGGGTGGGAATTGGTGATTGTCTTCAAGTATTTGAAGGGTTCTGGTTATAGAAGAGGGGTAAGTATTATTATGCTGGGTCCCAGAGAGCAGAAAATCCCTGTCACCTCTGGGATCAGATATAAACAGTGGCAAGATCACTGTCTTTGGAGACTGGACTTGGGTTCAGATCCTACCTCTGACATTACTTATGTTTCAAACCTGGAGCAAATCACTTAATCACCCTGGTCCTGGGATTCCTCAAGCTCTAATCTTTAATCCCATGCATGCCTGGAGACTTGCTTGGTTCTTTCCTTAGCTGTTTATTATTTTTGACCGGTCCAATTTAACAAACTTTTAATAACAATAGCTAACGTTTACATAGAGCTTTCAGGTTTACAAAGTGATTTACATTTATCATCACATTTCATCCTCACTAGACACCTGTAAAGATGCTACTATTATTGCCCCCATTTTACAGATGAGAAAGCTGAGGCTGGGAGTGTTTTGCCAGGTGTAGCACTAAATGCTGAGGGTATGAAAATGAAAGGGAGACAGTCCCTGACCTCAAGGAACTTATATTCTACTGAGGGAATTGTTAACAGCTGAATTAGAATTGCAGGTTTCCATATGGAAAGGACCATGGAGCTTTTCTGGTCCAATTCCTGCCCCCCGCCCCAGACTGGTCCAAGGTCACACAGAGAATGAAGTACAGAGCTAGGATTCCTGCCAATATCCTTTGACTCTTCATGTAGCTCATTTCCTGTTGCACTACACTTGAATGTGAAGTATTAAGACCAAGCATGAATTAAGCAGAAATGGAAGTGATTGTGCTAATCTATCAGAGGAAAAAATAGTGTGCAAATCCACCGTATTAAATTAAATGATTTTAAAATTTGTGGTCATTATTTAGTTTATTGCTTTGTGACCCCATTTGGGGGTTTCTTGGCAAAGACTGGAGTGGTTTACTATTTCCTTCTTCAGCACATTTCGCAGATGAGGAAACTGAGTCAAACAGGGTTAAGTGACTGGCCTAGGGTCACACAGTTAAGAACTGTCTGAGGTTGGATTTGAACTCAGGTCCTCCTGATCCCAGGATGGTACTCACTCTCTCCACTGCTCCATCTAGATGCCAAAGCTTTTTCCTCTAGCTGTCCCCAATGTTGAGAAGTTCCACTTCCTGACTTCACTAATTTCTTTTAAGACTCAGCTTAGAGGGGCAGCTAGGTGGAGAAGTGAATAGAGCACCGGCCCTGAAGTCAGGAGGATCTGAGTTCAAATCCGGCCTCAGACACTTGACACTTAACTAGCCATGTGACCTTGGGCAAGTCACTTAACCCCAATTGCCCTACCTCCCCCCTCCAAAAAGAAAAAAGAAAAAAAAGATCATGTCTCAAAAGACTCAGCTCAGATCCTACCTTCTGTAGGTGATGTTTCCTGGTCCACACCCCAGCCCCCATCACTACTAGCGTCTTCTCTTTGAGATGAGCTCCTATCAATTCTGTAAATATCTTTGAAATACACAGTTGTTTGCTTGTTGTCTCCCCCAATAGAATGTAAGTAGCACATTGAGGACAGTAACTGGTTTTACCTTTCTTTTTATCTCTAGCACTTATAACAGTGCCTGATACATAAAAGGCATTTAATAAATGCTCATTGACCAAGTGACCAAAAGAAATCACAGCAATCCTAAATCAGGAATGAAATTCGAAAAGAGGAAGATTTAGGCTTGATTTAAGGAAAATTTTCCTTGAAGTTAGAATCTGTGCAAAGTCTAAGGGGCTGCCCCTGTTGGTGATGAGTTCTCCCTCCCTGGAGGAAGGGATTTTTGGACTCCAGGGCCTCTGAGGTCCCTCCAGACTCTGAGATTCTGTGATTCTGAAGATGAAACAGATCTCACAGAGAAATTTAATATCCCCTGCATCACCAGTCTGTTTGATTTCCATAGAAACCTGCACTTAGAAGTAGTGGTGGTTGTGGGAGGGGGAAAATCCTTAGTAAATATATCCAGGAAAGATGGACCATGGCCCTATGGATAAAGACAGGTGTTAATGATGTTGGTGACAGATGGTGGGTGGTGGGTGTTGCCTGGGTGAGATCATCTGGGGAATTAATACTTTAGGAGATTTTTTTTTAACAGATTAAAGTATCCTTTACTGTATGAGTTTGGAGGCAGAGGTCCTGGGTTTGAATCTCAGCTCTCACATTAGAAAGCTACAGATCGCTCCCATTCCTTCCACACTTACCACACCCCAAACTCTGCTCCTCACTCTGGAGATTGATTAATTCTATGAAAGCAGGTGAATTCTCAGCTAAGACAAAACCCAATTCCACATAGTTCTCTTTGGTCTCCCAGAGAATTTCAGTAGGAGAGAAACAGGCTTATAGAATTGTAACCCTATCATCCCTGTGGGAGGGAGGGAGTCCTCATTTCCAAACCATATCACTTTCCAAAACTCCTTGACAAGTACAGGGAATATTAAGAATTAATGGAGAATGAGACATGAGGAAACTTTTTTCTTTCTTCCTTAGTGCCTTAAGTTATGGATTCCAGACACAGTGAATCAAAATCTCTGTCAACTCTGAGAGCAATGGGAAAGTCATGGCGGGTGGAAATAGATGGCAGGACATTTACAAAGATGACTTTAAACCTAGGAATAACTTAAAAGACAGCAGCTCATAGTTCTAGAGCTGGAAGAGACTTCAGAGGTCATCCATTAGAGAGTAAGCCCCTTGAGGGCAGAGACTGTCTTTTTTATTGTATCCCCAATATTTGGCACAGTTCCTGGCATACAGGAGGCATTTAATAAATGTTTATTGGATGGGATTGCATCTAATCCAGTTCTTTTGTTTTATAAATGAAGAAACTGAAGCCTATGGGTATTAGGCTACCAGACCAAAGTCACACAGATAGTAAGTAGTTAGCAGAAGTGGATTTGAACTCAGGTCCTTGGACTTCAGAGCCCGAGCTCTCTATGCAGCTCCGTACAACATCAAGGATATGTGTGACTAGAAGAGGAGGAGAGTTGGTCATGTAGTCAGAGTGAGGTATACCAAACAGACAACCTGGATGCTACATGGGTACTTCCAAGTAAGTGAAAAAACCCAAGAACAACAATAGAGAGGCTTCTAGGATCCTTCACGTGGATTTGGGGCAGAGAAAAGAAAAGAATGACTCAGGATGAAAAGATGTGGATGGCATCAACCAATCAAGAATTCATCAGATTCCTACTATGTTCCAGGATCTGTGCTAGATTCAAAGAGAAAAATGAAATCCTCCCTGCCCTCAAGGATCTGACATTCTAGAGCCTGTTTCAATAAGGTCCTAAGTCCATCGACATGTCAAAATATTGCTCAGTCATTTTTCAGTCACATCTGACTCTTCATGAGCCCATTTGTTGTTTTCTTGCCAAGGATACCGAAATGGTTTGCCGTTTTCTTCTCCAGATCATTTTACAGATGAAGAAACTGAGGAAAACAGGGTGTTTTGTTCTGGTGTTCTGTCCCTTTGTCAAAATAAGAATCAAAATGCCATCTTGCATATGCCCTAAGTCTTGACTCTCCATGATTCTCTGGCTGAGAAGAAACCTCATTTCCATTGTCTTTTGGATAATTTGGCATTTCCATTCTTCCTGCTAAAGAAGCCCGAGTTCTACCATGGGGCCATAAAGTCCAGGACTTGGAGTGAGAAGGCTTGAGCCTGACTTCTAGTTCTGATCATCACTAGTGGTGTGACCCTGGTGAAGTCATTCAACACCTCTCCTACTTTCTAAAATAAAGGAGTTGGAGCTCTGGAAAGCAATTTGAAGTTAAGTGATCAAAGTTACATCCTTGGACCCCAAGAGATCTTTCTACTGGACATCTACCTTAACGGAATCCAAGACGGAAACAAACTTGATCTATATGTCAAGATGTATATGGCGACATTTTTTGGTGGTAGCAAAAACAAACAAACAAAAACAACCTGGAAGCAGAGTGGGCATCCATTGATTAGAAGGGAATAGACGGACAGACGGTGGCATGTGAATGCAGTGGGATCGCGAGGGCGACTGGGTTTGCTGTCATACGCGCCCTCCCCACTGTGTGTCTGTGAATGCAACTGACTGAAGAATAAGAATATGAGGAACTCAAAGAACCATAAGAAGATTCATATGAACTGATGCAGAACAAAGAAGGTGGAAGCAAAAGAAGAAAGACACATGATCACTACAGCGATGTAAGCAAAGATACTTTTAAAAGACAACAGGACTAAGAGTCAAGGCAGTGACTTATGTCAGTCCCAGAGACGATGAAATTCATTACCTTCTTCTTGGTAGGGAGGCGGACCTTATGGATGTGGAAATCTGCATGTACTGTTATGCTGAATAGTTTTGCTTCAATTGATTTGCTTTGTTTCAGGGGAGATTCTTGTATGTGTTGGCAACATATAAGAAAACATAAAAAAAAGCCTAAAGGCATCAACTAAATTTTAAAAGGATAAATAAAATGAAGGAAGTTGACTAGATTAGAGATGTCAAATTTGCAAATTTCTAGAGTTCCCTGAACTAGATTAAAATATATTTGGGGATTATTTAACTAAAATCGATAAAAATATAATACAACATAGATAATGTTAACTTGTGGTCTTCTCAATATGCAGCTGGCAGGAATTTGTTTCTCTCTGAGTTTGGTACAACCAGAGATGACCTGTAAAGTCTCTCATAGTTTTTAAACTAACACTCCCTGAAAATTGTCATTTACTCTATAAATATTTTGTATTGACTTATCTGTGTGTCTATTCTTCCCACCTGCATAATATAAGCTCGTTGAGGGCAGGAACATATTTTTTGTCCTTGTATCTCCAACATCAACACTTGGCACTGATAAATCTTTTAATTAAATGTTTGTTGAATGAATGTATGATCCTATGACCTTGGATTTAAGAGATCACTTCAAGGATGGGTGGAAATTTGGCATTCTACTTGGAATGCCAAATTAGAGGCAAGGAGTGTTTGTGGATAAAGCCGGAGACAAGATATAGTAAAGAAAGAGATTGAAGCCATCTCCAAATATACAATTCAAAACATGTATTAGGCAAGCAATCTCTAATTGCATCTACTAGTCTATATAAATTCCTTAAGGCAGAGGATTAAATTATTTTTTTTTTCCAGAGCACTAAAGGGTCATAAGAACAATTCGTATTTCTATCAACCTTCACGGTTTACAAAGCACATTCTGGAGTTAAGAAGACCTGAATTTCATTCCCTGTGTTACCTTGGGCAAGTAAGTCACTTAGTCTCTCTGGGACTCAGTTTCCTCAATTATAAAATGAGAGGGTTAGACTAGATGACCTCTGACACCCTTTAAGACTCTAGATCTATGATTCTGTGAAGAAAGTTTGTACCATGATCTCCCTTTTACAAAAAAGGAAATCGAGGCTGTGAGAGACAAGATAGTTTATCCATGGTCACCTAGTCAGTAAGAATTATTATCTCTCTCTATCCGTCTATCTATCTATCCATCTATCTATCTATCTATCTATCTATCTATCTATCTATCTATC
>JAQQSU010018465.1:0-10471 GCA_028627135.1 Pseudochirops cupreus
TTAAATTCTTTATTCATCCTTTTCATTTAGATTGTGAGATTTATTGGTATACAGTTGGACAAAATATTTCCTGATTATGGTTTTAATTTCCACTTCATTGGTGGTGAATTGACTCTTTTAATTTTTGATACTGGTAATTTGGTTTTATAAAATTTTAATAAATTTATCCAAATGGTTATCACTTTGTTTTTATTTATAAAACTTGCTCTGTCTTATTTATTAATTTAATACTTTTATTACTGTCAATTTTATTAATCTTTCCTTTGACTTTCAGAATTCCTAATTTAGTGTTTAATTAAGGGTTTTAAATTTGCTCTTTTTCCAGATGTTTTTTTTTTTTACTTCATACCCAATTCATGGATCTGTTCTTTCTATATTTTACTCACGTAAGCATTTAGAGATGTAAATTTTCCCCTAAGAATTTCTTCAGCTACATCCCATAAATTGGGGTATATTGTCTCACTAATTTTTATTCTATTTAATGAAGTTATTGATTGTTTCTATGATTTGTTGTTTGGGCCAATCAGTTTTTAGGATTTGATTTAATTTCCAATTAATTTTTAGTTTGTCTTTCCATGACATTTTATTACATGTAATTTTTTATTGCATCATGATATGAAAAGGATGCATTTAGTATTTCTACCTTTATGCATTGTATAGTTAGGATTTTGTGCCCTAATACATGATCAATTTTGGTGTAGTTGCCATGTACCACTGAGTAGTAGGTGCATTCCATTCTAGCTGCATTCCATTTTCTCCAGACATCTATCACATCTAAATATTCTAAAATTCTATTCCCCTCGTTAACTTTTTTCTTCTTTATTTCATAGTCAAATTTATGAAATTTTGAGAGAAGAATGTTGAGGTATCCTACTAGTTGAGTTTTGCTTTCTTTTTCTTCCTGTAATTCATTTAAAATCTCCTGTATGAATTTGGATACACTTGGTGTATATATACTTAGTATGCTATAACATCATGGCCTATGGTACCTTTTAGCAAGATGTAGTATCATTCCTTATCTCTTCTAATTTGATCTATTTCTTTAAAATATTTTTTGTTCATTTTTATTTTTTAACATTCATTTCCACAAGATTTTGAGTTACAAATTTTCTTTGCATCTTTCCCCAACACAATCCCAAAATACCAAGCCTACTAAATGCCCCTTCCCCAATCTGCTGTCTCTTATAAGTCCCCCATCCTCCCTCTAACTTTCTAGCAGGGCAAGATGGATTTCTATGCCCCAGTGCCTGTATATCTTATTTCTCAGTTGAATGTAAAAAACAATTTTTTTTTAACATTTGTTTTAAAACTTTGATTTCCAGATTCTTTCCCTTCTTCCCTTCTCGCCCACCCCCACTGGGAAGATAAGCATTTCAATATAGGTTGTACTTGTGTAGTTAGGCAAAACATTTCCACAGTAGATATATTGTGAAAGACTAACTATATTTCTCTCCATCTTTTCCCACCCTCCTCCCCACACACTATTTTCTCCTTTGACCCTGTCCTTTTTCAAAAGTACTAATTACCTTCTAACCACCCTCTTTTCCAATCTGCCCTCCATTCTGTCATCCAGCTCTTATCCCCTTCCCCCCTACTTTCCTGTAGGTTAAGGTACACAAAGAGGGTGTATGTTATTTCCTCCTTAAGCCAAATTCAATGAGAGTAAGGTTGTCCCATGCACTTTCACCTTCCTGCTCTTCCCCTCCATTGTAAAGAGGTTTCTCTTGCCTCTTTTATATGAGATAATTTACAATATTCTATCTCTTCCTATCCCCTTCTCTCATTATATCCCTCTCTCACTTCTTAATTTTTTTTTAGATATCTTCCTCTCTTATTCCTTTGCCCTCTGTCTATGTATACATGTACACATATATACACATGAGAGTCTCATGAGTTACAATTATTGTTTTTCCATGTAGGAAGGTAAATAGTTTACCTTTAATAAGTTCCTTATGATTTCTTTTTCCTTTTTACCTTCCCGTGCTTCTCTTGTTTCTTGTATTTAAAAGACAAAGTTCAACTCTTTTTTTTTCATCAAGAATGCTTGAAAGTCCTCTACCTCATTGAATCACCTTATTTTACCCTGAAGCATTATAACAAGTTTTGCTGGGTAAGTGATTCTTGGTTTTAATCCTAGCTTCTTTGACCTCCAGAGTATCATATTCCATGCCCTTTGATACATTAATGTAGAAGCTGCTAGATCTTGTGTTATCCTGATTGTGTTTCCACAATACTCAAATTGTTTCCTACTGGCTGCTTGTAATATTTTCTCCATGACCTGGGATCTCTGGAATTTGGCTATAATATTCCTAGGAGTTTTGTTTTGGGGATCTTTTTCAATAGGTTATTGGTCATTCTTTCAATTTCTCTTTTGCCCTCTGCTTCTAGAATATCAGAGCAATTTTGCTTGAGAATCTCTTGAAGGATGATTTCTAGGTTCTTTTTTTTTTCATGGCTTTCAGGTAGTCAAATAATTTTTGAATGATCCCCCTGGATCTATTTTCCAGGTCAGGGGTTTTTCCAGTGAGGTACTTCATCTTGCCTTCTATTTTTTCTTTGCTTGGTTCTGTTTTATAGTATCTTGATTTTTCATAAAGTCATCAGCTTCCATTGCTCCAATCCAATTTGAAGGAATTATTCTCTTCAGTGAATTTTTGAAATTCCTTTTTCATCTGTGTAATTTGACTTTTTAAGGCATTCTTCTCCTCATTACCTTTTTGGATCTCTTCTTCCATTTGAGTTAGTCTATTTTAGTTAGTGTTATTTTCTTCAGTATTTTTTGCGTGTCATTTAGCAGGCTGTTGACTTGCTTTTCTTGCATCATTTTCTTGCATCATTCTCATTTCTCTTCCCAATTTTTCTTCTACTTCTCTTACTTGATTTTCAAAATCCTTCCCGATCTCCTCCATGGCCTGTGACCAGTTTGTATTTTTTCTTGGAAACTTTTGATGAAGTTTTTAAAGATTTTGCCTTTGTTGAATTCTTCTGGTTCAATGTTTTGTTCTTTTTTGTCTCCAAAAAAGGATTCTATGGTCTCATTGGGCTTCCTCTGCTTGCTTATCTTGCCAGCCAACTTTTGATCTCATTGCCATGGTAGAACTCTGCTTCCAGAGTCCAGAGTGCTGTGTCCCAAATTACTGGGTTTTTTTCAAATGTTGCCAGAGTCCCAAGGAGGTCACCCTCTTTAACCACCAGAAGCTCTGGCACACTGGCCACATACCGCAGCACTGCAACCCAAGACTGTGATCCAAATCCAAGCAGGTCAAAGCAAGAGTGATTGCCCTCTGAATTGTCATTTGGTCCACCTATGATCTCTAGGTCTAGAGTTCTGGTAGCAGTCATGCAGCAGCTGCTGCAGCCCCAATGTCTTTCCACTTCTTGCTCCAGGGGCAGGGGCCAGACTGCACTCTTCAGTCACCCAGATCCAACAGAGTTCCCCACTGACTTTCACTTTATCTTTGGCATTTATGGGTTGAGAAGTCTGGAAACTGCAACAGCTGCCTGTAATTCACTGTCCTGAAGTCTGCTCTAGCAGGTCTGGGCCACTAGTGGGGGTTACCCTGGGCTTGGTGTGACTCACGTGGGACTATGCTATGCTCCCAGCTCTGTGTGATATACCCTTCCTGTTGGCCTTCCAGGCTGGCTTCAGTGGGAGATCTGTTTCTCTCTGTCACTTTGTGGGTTCTGTAGCTCTAAAATTAGTTTAGAGTCATATTTTACAGGTCTTAGAGGTGCTAGTGGTGAGAGCTCATGGAATTTCCTGCTTCTACTCCACCATCTTGGATCTGCCCACCTAATTAGATCTATTTTTTCTTTGTCTATCATTAGGATTGCTACCCCTGCTTTTATTACTTCATCTGAAGCGTAATACGTTATTTTATATCCACTTATCTTTACTCTCTGTGTGTCTCTCTGTTTCAAGTTTGTTTCTTCTAAGCAACTTATTGTAGGATTATGGTTTTTAATCAATTCAGTTTACCTGGTGCTGAAGTGGGGTCCTAGCAGTGTTGTCTGGCATGTATGTACTGATGCTAGTTGGGATTTTTCTGCATTTCCTTTGGGCTACACTGAAGCACATGTAGGATGCCTGCTCCTCCCCCCACCCTGGGCTACACTGAAGCATTTGATGGCTCTCAGACCTGCTATGCTAAATCACTTGGAGGGTCCTGGTGTTGGCATTTGCCTGTGCTACTCTACTGGGACTTAGTATCTTCACTGGTTTGCTGAGGTGAGGCTTGCTTCTGACTTTCTGGGATGATTCTTGTCCAGGACTGGACTCCCCTTTTTACCTAAGTGATACAAACCTTAATTGCTGGTCCTCCAAGTCTCCTGGGCCAAACAGATTGCTCTATTCTGTCTTTCTGCTGGCTCTGCTGTTCCAAGATTTGTTCTTGGGGCACCATTTTATGATTATTTGGAGATGAATATGGAAGAGCTACAGCTATTTACTGATTACTCTACCATCTTATCTCCCATAATCAATCTGATTTCTATAGCAACCATCTAGCGATATACTTTTGTAGAGTTGCCACTTTCAGTTCTTGAAAAAGAGTGCTTGCTATGACCAGTGAGTTATCTCGGCAAAACTCTGTTAGTCTCTGCCCTGGTTCATTTTATACTCCAAGATCAAACTCATTTGCCTTTGGATTTCCTACTTTAGCATTCCAACCCCCTATTATGAATGTGACATTTGGGGGTGGTGGTATTTCTCTAAGATGTAGTAGGTTTTCATAGAATGTATCAACTTTGGCAGTGGTTATAGCATAGACTTCTATGACTGTGGTGCTGAATGATATGCCTTTGTTTCAAATACATATCATTCAGTCATTTTTGTGATTATACTCCAGTATTACTTTTCTCCCATTTTATTGACTATGGGGGTTACTCTGTTTCTTCAAAGGGATCGTTAGTCATTGAAGTTCACTGACACCATTATTGATGTTTAATCTTCCCATCTCTTAATTGGCCACATCCAACTTATCTTGAAGGTTCATAGATCTTACAGACCAGGTTCTTATGCAACATTCATCATCATGGCATGAGACTTTCCTTTCATCAACAGATACATCCACAATTGGATTTTCTTTTTGACTTTGGTTCATTTTTCTTCATTTTTTGTGGAGCTACTTGTAGTTGTTGTCTGTTCTTTCCCATTAATGTGTTGGACACCCTTAGAACTTGAAGTGCTCATCTTTTGATATCATTTTTAAATCATGTCAATGTCATATGTAGGGTTTTCTTGACATTTCATTCTCCAGGGGATCATATTTTCTCAGAACTCTCCACTATGACCTGTCCATTTGGGGTAACCCTGCATGGCATATTTCATAATTTCATTGAGATATGCAAACCTCTCTCTCATGAAAAGAAAGTGATCCAGGAGGGAGTACCTTCTGTACAATTTTATTTAAACATAAGTATAAAATGGGAGTTTTAAGAATCTGGCAAACACCCTTATAATTGTAGTCTCCTAAGTAAGTGTACAACTGTTGTTTCATGTAAAAGGTCCTTTTCACAATTAAAATTTTTAAAAATATTAGATATTCATAGATTAATTATGAAAATAGAGGGACATATCTGGACATGCTGTCTACTAAGCATGAACATCCAAAGGTCACATCTGATGAAGCTATTGACAAAATTTTTTGAAATTGGGTTCAAAAACAGAAATTACAGTTTTATTAGCCACTATACAATAGAACAATATGTAGGTGCACATGTGTATGTGTGTCTCTCTGTGTGTAATATATATCTACATATTGGTCTGTTTCACACACAGAGATACACACATATGTGTATATACATACACAAGCATATATACACATATATACATATACACATGCACACACAATATACATATACACTTGCACATATATTGCCTATGCACATATCCTTACACATGCAGTGAAATACATACATATATATGTAATCTTTCAAAACATTTTTCCCTGACTGGTTATTATTTTCACTATTTCATTTTTTATTACTCAAAATAGTATTATTTTATTAGGGAGAGTGTGTTAAAAATGATCCACTAGTTATGGCATTTCTTCTCCAGAATCAGATTGCAAAACATAAACAATCATATGAAGGTTTTTTCTTAATTCAACAATAATGTGAAAAATGCAAAGTAAAACATATCTTCAAGATTTGACTTCATATATTCAGCACATGGGAAAACAACCAAAAATACTAAATGTCAGTTCTGTCGGGCTTGCAATAAGTCAGGGAGAAAAATTGACTATTGACAGATCTATGAATCTCTTACAACTGATGCAATGATTGGGGAGAAAAGCATAAAAATTAAAATGTCCATATCCTTTGACTCTTCCATTCAACTAATAAAAACAAAAGATTTTCAAGAGAGAAAAATTATTCCACACATGAAAAATTATTCTTGAAAATATTTTTTCCATGTGTGGTTGCAAATTGATAGACAGGAAGTGGGCATCCCTTTATTGGAGAATGGTTAAATGA
The DNA here is from genome assembly GCA_028627135.1 of Pseudochirops cupreus. NCBI lineage: Eukaryota > Metazoa > Chordata > Mammalia > Diprotodontia > Pseudocheiridae > Pseudochirops > Pseudochirops cupreus. Next base: position 6,478 of record JAQQSU010018465.1, read on the forward strand.
ATCATCATTTATTAATATAATGGCATATCGTTGTTCTGTTTAAAGCAATAAATATGATAAATTCAATGAAACAGAATATCTTAAATGAATTAATGCAGAGTTGAATAAGTAGAACATTGAAAACACCATCCATAATTATTTCAATAATGAAGACGGGAAGACCAAGAAATATGAAATTGAATGCTTCAGAATTATAATAACCAATCTTTCCCCTATAGAAAAGTTAAGAAAATACATTTGCATCCTCTCATTAAGGAGGTGAATAAATGTATGTATGCAACGGTGCATATATTTTCCGACACAGTTGCCTCTTGCTTGTTTTTAATGACTAAAAAATAATAATTTCAAGTAGAGACTCATGTTGAAGTCACTGTTCTAGTTATACTACACTCTTAGTTCAGGCTCAATTTGGGATGGAAATGAGACACTCAAGTGATTAAATATTGAATAAAGGAGTTTTACTTTTCTCAAACCCAGCAAGTATATGCCACAAGGATACAATATTATTTAGCCCTAGCTTTGGTAGATGGAGACTCCCCATATTCCACATGGAAACATCTAATCAATGAATCTGTAGGATATGGTACTTACAATGGTCTTGGACACTTAGCAAGTCTTAGTGGTCCAGCCTCTACACAATACTAAGGATTTTTATTACCCAAAACTAGGAAACTGTACAAAAGAAGCTGGGACCAATCAAGTTGCTTTGGGGACCTATGGAAATTGGAAGGGCATATAGACATATTGGAAAGTGATTATAAAAGGCATACATATACATACAACATACATATACATATATGCATACACACATATTTGTATATGTATGTATGTGTATATGTATGTGTATATGTGCATGTGTGTATTCTATTGCTCTCTGTTAGACAATTTTCAATGTATCTTCTTTTTTAATTATGGAAGAAAACATTCAAATTGCTGTTTGATATTTTGGCCAATAAAGTGCAAAACTATCATCCTATCCTTACCAGACTCATATTCAAATATTTTAAACTTCAATCAACCTATGCTACCTTCTATGTCTTAAATCTATATTTTCCCACCTCAGAATCATTTCCTTATGGTATTACTCCTAAGAAAAATGATGTGTTCTATCTCAGAATACTAAAATCATGCCTATCCTTTTTCATGTCTCAAATTCCACCTCTTTCATGGAAACTCTCATAATATTCTCTAATCATGTTTTATCTTTCTCTCTTTTGCACCATAATAGCACTTTGTCCCTCCCATATCTCTTATAGCACTGAGAACTTTGCTTTTTACTGAATTTACCTTTGAATTTGCTAAAACATTAGAGCTGTAATGGTTCTTTTGGGGTGTATTGACCTTCCCACTTAGTGCCTGTAAACTTTTGATGACAGTGATCATTTCTTATACATCGTCATATCCCAGAGAGTAGGCAACAGAAAGCCCACTGTTATCTTGTCATCAAGTAGCTTCCAAACAAATATTTCCTGATTTGAATTGAATTATTGGATTAAAAAATTCGATTAAAACATTTTACCATTAATACCTCTATATGAGTTACTTTAGTCAGATAATCAGTTTTATATCTATCACTTTTCATTAATATTGTGGCAATGGAAATTTTGCTCAACAGTAGGCAAGGAATAGACCACAGGAGGCATTTTGTGAGAGAACATACCAGTATATTATATCATAGAAGTGGCATGAGAACTCGAGAGGGCAAAAGGAAGGCATTGGTTATCTGAATGTGGAAAAGAGTACATGCTTGGAAATTAGATGGCATGGAAAACAAATGGAGCCTACTTTGCAGTTTGCTAGCATATGTCCTGCCTATCCCTGTCAAATCACATTCCTTCCCACCTCTAACCCATGATACCACTGATCTTCAAAAGATTATAACACTAGATTTCCAGCTACATTAATTTCTTCACAGAGAGAAAAGAGTTGAATTCTAACAGAGCACTGATCACAAATAAGTTCTATCACTTGATAGACTCTCTTGTCCTTCATCTAATCCTTTCTAGCAACTTTTCCTTTGAGACTTCATAATTGCTAACATTACAAAAAATGTTGTTTTTAAGGTGTCACTTTCAAACTTCTATTTATTACCTATTACATTTTCCCCACTTACTACTTAGTGGGGAAAAAATGCCCTGTAGGCTGCATCATTGACCTTCTTGAAGTCTCAGGGCAGAGAACATTTCAAATGTTATTAACAAAGCCTGTGGCACTGAACAAAATAGCCAGAAAACTCGTTTGGAAATATTTTGTTGTGTTACATGGGAGTCTGGGAAGCAAGCATTTGTTCTCACTCAGAAACTTGTTTTTGTACTCAAGAAAGAGGCTTGAGACTCTTTACAAACCTCATCTATGGTTCATTCCTCCAAGGAAGACAAGTCTTGTGTGATTTTCAGTTCTACTTCTGTAAATGGTAATTATAAAAGATGAAACTCATGCAATTTATTTTCATTGTTTTATTGCCTGACATTATGTTAAGTTCCTTTTCCGTTAATTTATTGTTTGCAACTGATCTCTATGTTCCCCCCAGGACATACTTCCAAATGAAAAGTTTTTTTTCCACCTCTATTAAAATATTTTAATGAATTCAAAACATGAATATGCCTTAATGATGACCAAAAGAATTTTGTAGAAAATAAGAAGTAGGTACTTTGAGGGCATTATACAATAAAAAAATATTCACTAGAATGGCATCTAGGACTGGATATTCATAAAGTGTGTAGTACTATGAAAAAAATGATGTCATTAATAATAGTGAATTGGAAACTTGTTTTGAGCTTTTTTAGCTCAATGAGTACAGTGTGACATTCCCTCCCCTCTGTACTACTTTCCCCAACACAATTATACTTATGGCTTGAGTCTCAAGAGAGTAGAGATATTTACTGTCTAGTTTCCAGGGCTGCGTCACAGGGACAGACATATCATTATTGGTTATCTCAATTGTCCTCCTATATTGTCATTTGGCTCATGTAAATTAGTCATTGGGAATAGTTTTTAGGTGCAGAATAGGAAGGAAATCTGGTTCAAGAAGACATTCCCCAAAAATACTGTGTCACATTTTCTCATGAATACAGAGAGTCCAGAGGTAAATAGGTTCAAATGTAGAGAGTATATAAAGCAAAGTAGAAACTTAGAGTTTCTTGTTGGGTGGAAATTCTTTTCCTACTTTGTTAAGTCCTCATGAAGTGTGTTTTGGTTTTGTTTTGTTTTGTTTTTTTTAATTTTAGACTCAGGGCAATAACACAAATACAGAATAGAGAAAAGAAACAAAAACATATCATAAAAAATAGAAAGGGGAGAAAAGTATGCCATGTGCATAGCAGAACACAAGAGAAGAGTGAAAATATGTAACAATAAATTTTCATTTTGAGAAAGCCTGTATGATAAATAATACATGACCTGTTGAGAATTATCCATCTTTTCTTTGTTTCCTTGTAAGTTTTCCCTTGTTCTCTCCTTTGTATTTTTTTTACTTTGCTCTTTTTTCCCTCCTCACAAACCCCCCAGAAGTTTACAATAAAGTTCAGATATATATCTCTATAACTACAGATATAAACATACACATTTACAAATATACATACATATATAGACATATACTTTCCCAAGCATATTGTACTCCTGATCTTTGTTTTTATGTCTGTGAATAACTCTTTTGTCCTATCCCTTATGCCTCCTCTATTTTACTTCTACTCATTACCTTGCCTACAAACACACACAAACACACACACACACATTTATGCATACATGCATGTATGTATGCATGTATGTATACGTGTATATATGTATTGTTCTCTATTAAACCCATTTCCAGTGAAAATAGATTACCAGAACTATCAGCCCTCCTCTCTGTAATGGTGTAACAGCAAGCACCCCAGCACACCCAGGATGGCTGCTAGCACAGGTTCTTAGATCTGCTTTTCTAAAGGAAAGCAACGCAAAATGGGTTAACAATCTTGCTTTAATTAATCAAATACCATTTACCTAGTTCAGGGGA
>JAQQSU010018466.1:0-10471 GCA_028627135.1 Pseudochirops cupreus
CCACCACCAGATTGAGTGGATTCCTGTGTACCCCTCCTCCAAAGCATTTTCCTCCATTCTCTCTCTTTCTCCAAAAAGTTAATTTCTCAGGTGCAATTTTCATCGCCAACTTCTGACACCAGTTTGCATTACAAGAGATTTTACTTAAAGAGCAGAGCAAGAAAATAAAAAGTGAAGTCTAAGAAAACAAGAAAATTAACGCTAACAGTTCAATTCCAGCAAGAGGCTGAAAAGGATAAATGGGCAATTTCTGGATCTATTCGTTCAGCAAATTTGGATCCCATTAGAGCTGGGGTTCTACTGATCAAAATGATTTTCACCATATGGCAACTCACCATCTAATCTTAGCACCCCATTATCCAGATCATTGTTCTACCATGTGAGGCACAGATAAGATGAGTGAAGGAATGAGTGGTCTGACATGAGACTGACAGTGGCCCACAGCAGACTATGGTCAGAGCTAGACTGTGGTCTGCACCATCATGCTGAGATCCAGAGTTTGGAAGTTACTACAGACCCATGCAGCAAGTGCTTCTCGAACTGACTCTATAGAGCTCTAATTGGGGAGAATAAAAGAGTTAAGAATATATGACTCTGATCTTATGACCAACATTTTATTGTCATCTTTTCACTTGCAAATGAACTGTCCAAAGGCAGGCTAACCATTAACAGCTATATTGTGCCTCTTTGTGCAATAGAAGCATGGAAAGTGACTTGTTATATAACACAGAATCAAGATTAAGGTCATCAGAGGTCAAGGCAGACAAGGACCAATTGTAAAATTAATAAAATTGCAATGTTATACAACACATGATTAATGATTGATTTAAGCAAAACAAAAAATAGAAGTAAGTCAAAAAGATCTTGAGCTGATTGGTCTGAAGCTGTGTTGTGAAATTCAAGTAGAAACAGATTCTTGTGGTGACTGACAAAACCACAAATTAATATTATATTGTGACTCTTTTTTATTTACTTTGCTAAATATTTCCCAACTACATTTTAACTGACGGGGGCAGAACTTCAGAGCTGCAAGTTTGACACCTCTTGTCTAAAGGAAAAATCCTCTGAAATCAGAGGGTCCAATAGCATTGATGGTGTCACTCTGAGCAACCCATCTCCTCTCTCTGGGTCTCAGTATCCCCATAAGTAAAGCATGCAGGCAGAGAGGTGGCAAAGTGAAAAGAGTACTAACATAGATAGATAGGAGAGAGGGGGAAGGAGGGAGGGAGGAAAGAAGAGAGACAGAGACAGAGAGGAGGAAGGGAGATAGAGGAGGGAGGGAGACAGAGAGAGTTAGAGACAGAGAGAGAGAGACAGAGAGAGAGAGAGACAGAGAGAGAGAGAGAAGGATGAGATAGAGAGAGAGAGACAGGGGAGGGAGAGAGAGAGAGAGAGGAGGCAAAAACAGAGGAGAGAGGTGGAGAGAGAGAGAGACAGAGAGACAGAGAGAGAGAGAGAGAGACAGAGAGAGAGAGAGGTAGATAGAGATATCTCATAAGATCCTCACAATATCTCTGTGAATAAGGTGCTATTATTATCTTCACATTGGACATGAAGAAACAGACCCAAAAAGGTTAAGTGACTTGCTCAGGATCTCACAGTTTGTCAAGAACCTAAGTCGGGATTTGAACTCAGATTTTGTCAACTCCAAATTGAATATTCTGTCCACTACATCCACTAGTTCCCTAGGTCACTTATTTCTCCTTGGAAGTCCATCTCAGCTATGTTTGGAAATGTTTATTAGCAGGTTGTCTGCAGAGTGAGGAATTGTTCAGGCAGGCCCAGAAGTTCATGAAGACAATATAAAAAGATTTCATGGGGTAGTTCATTGGCATGAGTATGGAGAATGACCCCCAATAATGAAATCATGAATCCTTGAAGTAAGCCATAAGATGAACTGATGATGTGAGAGTATCACTGGAATTTTTTCACATTCCTTCAATGATATTTTTGGTCACTTCTCATGGCCTCTTACAATTCTCTGCTTCCTGCAAAAAATGGATAAAACTGAGGATCCTGGGAGTTCAGCAACTGACACGTCCTTCCTAATTGAATTGTTTTGAGCCTTAAAATACCTTAGAGAACATGGGATGCAACCACTTTGTTTTACACATGAGGAAAACAAGGCTCTCAGTGGTTAAAGGATGTCCTGAGTCCTTAAACCATTTGTTTGTCAGTTCTCTGTACAGCAAAATGTCACTAAAGCACTCATGGGAATTTTAGATTGGCTTAAGAATTGCAAAGGTTGTAAAAAAGACACTCTCCAGGTGTGAGTAAATCTAAGCTCTCCTCTTTTCTAACAACACAGGTCACTCCTGGCTCTACTTGTGTTGTCTTTGGCCTGGGGGGTGTTGGCTTGTCAACTGTCATAGGCTGCAAGTCAGCTGGAGCCTCCCGGATCATTGGGGTGGACATTAACAAAGACAAATTTGCGAAGGCCAAAGAGGTAGGTGCTACTGAGTGCATCAACCCTCTGGACTACAAGAAACCCATCCAAGATGTTCTGATTGAAATGACCAACGATGGCATTGATTTTTCATTTGAAGTCATTGGACGTTCAGAGACAATAGTAAGTATTTCATGATACTCTGAGATTTCTCTGCCTGTGAGCTAAGGCCACAGTGTTAATGCAAACCCAAGGGACCAAAGATAAAACAACTGCATCTTTTAGAGTTTGTCTGCTGGGCATACAGACATTACTTCATTCCATGCAATGTTTTCACAAAAAAAGGCAATGGGGAGGCACAGGAAGGGCATAAGCAGGCCAACAAAGAACTCTAAGGAAGAACTGAAGTTAAAAGATGTCACTGGGGAAGTATAGGTGCAGGAAAAACATACTAGCTGGTCACGTGAGGAGATCATGAAATGACTCTTAGAGAACCGAAGTACTACATTGGTATGTCACAAGAGATGTAGGAAAGCCTACAGAACACTGGCTTGAGCTCTTGTAATAGACTTTTGAGCAGATATGGATAAGAGTCAACCTCAGGATGAAGGATGAACAGGGATTGGGGCAGGGGAGTACAGGGGCACAGGAAAGATCAAGATCTGCATCATTGAATGGAACATCCAAACCAGTGAGATCACAGATTCACTTGAGTACCTGATGACTCTCTTTTTCATAAGTTCTTCATCTCCTAGGAATGGAGCAGGATCATGAGTAATCTGCTTAAGTCATATTAGAAATGCCACATTTCTCCTTTAATAATGATAAAGACTTTAAAATTGATAAAGGATTTTTCATAAGCTGCCGAGAAGAGATCACTGTGGAGGGCAGTTTGGATGAGGAGCTCTTTTTTCTTTGTCTCTTTGGAGGAAGTGAATGGAATTGACCATACCTGTGGTCAACCACTAGACAACTCAAGATGTGACCTTCCATTGAGGTCCCCTCCTTTTCTCTCACTTCAGGCAGTAAACCCTGAACATCCATAGTACGAAGCAACCTATCTGCTTGAAGTTAATGAGATGGGATCATAGGAACTTTAGTCTAGGGCAAAAGTACCAGTTCCACTTGGCTTCATTTGTCTGGAAAGTTTCTTCAAATTTCAAAAATACAGAGTATACGTGAAATTCACAAAATGCTCCAAACCTCCTGCCAATCTGTTGATTGCTAAACTGGGAGAGTTATTTCTTGGCAAATTAAATTACAGGAAAAATATCAGGTAGCATTAATGTAATGCTTTAAAGTTTGCAAAACTTTTTACTAATATTACCTCATTTTATCATTACAACAGCCAAGAGGGCTAAGTGTTATTATTCTTCCCATTTTGCAGACAAAATAACTGAGGCTGAGGATGGTTAAGTGACTTGCCCAGGGTCACAGTTCTAGTAAGTGTCTGAGGGTGGATTTTAACTCTAGTCTTCCCAACTCCAGAATATAATTTAAGTATCTTATCCTTATCCTCTAAACCATTGCTTTAAAAATGAAAATAACCAGTACACAAAAATTTTAGTAGCCAAGAAACATTTAGTAATGAATTATGCTGCTCATTATATAGGTCAATAAAATCAAAGTGAGAAACAGAATGGGGTCGATTCACTGTTGCTCCTGGAGTTGCTCTGAGTAGCCATAATTCAGTCATCCCTCACTAGACCATCTTAATATGCCAACCTTTGAGACAGGAAAAAGATATTCTATCAACCATGCTACCTCTTAGCCAGCTAGATAAAAAATAAAGAGAACAGCAGATGGCCATAAGAAGGCATGGGGTAACAGAAAAAAATGTTATTCTATTGCTTGCAAGTAAACTACCCAAAATCTTGGTCAAGCAAGCAAGCAAGCAAGCACTTATTCAGCTCTTCCTACTTATAAGACACTTATAGGCGCTTGAAATATGAAACAAAAATAAAATATTCTCAGACCTCAAGCAGCCTACAGAATTTGGTATTAGATTCCTAGGGGTTTTAGACTAAGAAAGCCAGGGCTTAAACCTCTCTTCTTGTACAGGGTCGCAAAAATAATGCAATGAGTTAAGTACTAGACAAAAGTCAGGAGAACTGACTTCAAATCCTTTCTCAGAAGCTCACTCAGCTGCGTGCCCCTGGGCAAATAGGCTGAGTTTCTTCATCTGTAAAATGGGGATAGTAATAGCATGTACTCCACAGAGCTATGGCAATGATCCCATTATATAAGACGAGTAAAGAGTTCTACAGATCTTAAATGCTAATTATGATTATTGCCATTAGTAATGATAATAATATTAACTTGCTGAGTGGCCCTGGGTAAATCCCTTAACTTCTCTGCATTTTAGCTTCCTTATCTGTAAGATGGAGCTCACTTGAATTACTTCCCTAAGGAGGTTGTGAAAGGAAAGATGTACTGTGTTGATGTCATACGTAATTATAGCAGCCTAAAAGAAGCTCTTAGGAATTTCAGCCATTATTTGGAAAACATAAGTCGAAAGAGAAGAAATCAAAGGAGTCAGATGGTATTAAGATGACTTTTGATTTTCTTTTTGCCACCTTCCATAGTCCGTGTTTTATTTCCCCTGATAAACTTTGAGGCTTTGAGGCTTTGTTTTAGGTACGAGTTTTCCCCATAACCTGAAACCTACAAATCAAGACTAGCATCTCCCCAGGAGATGGCTAAACAAGCTTTACGAGAGAAGACTTAGAAAATGGAAAATCTGGAAAGGTGAAATTTCCAGAGCCTTTTGGCATTTAAAGCATCTGAGACAATAGATATAGCTAGAAATAGCACCACAATCTGAATTCTTTAAAGAAGAGCCGATTGAGGATTTTAATGGATAATGGGATATAAAACCAGAAAAACTGGAGAGGAGAGACGAGAATAGCTAAACACACAGAAAATAAAATTTAAGTGAATACTAGTGCCTCAGTTAAATAGCCCACAATATTATATGACTAATAATGATGTTGATAATAATAAATGCTGAAGTTTCTAAAGCATTTTAAGATTTACAACAACCATATGAGATAGCAAAGAATTCATATCCTGATTTTGTAAGTGAAGAAACTGAATCTCAGAGTATTTGGGTGACTTCCCCGTGCTCAAACAGCTAGTGAAAGTCTGATTTGGCACAGGAACCCAGAGTTCCCCTGACTCCAGATTCTGTGTTCCTTCCAAGCCACTATACTTCTTGGTGAAAGATTATAGTTTGTTATATGGAGGACAAGATTTTCGCCATGTTTGGAAATAACTATTTACTTCACAACTAATTAATAAGAGAAGACCAAGCTACTCCTTCCTTCTTTCTAAGTGAAAACTCAAGCATTTTTAAAAGCACCTTCTTTGTGTGTCACTTTATCCCAGAGTGTTTGGTAGCCATATTTTGGAAGTTTTTAAGGTGGTGCTGATTTCAAAGGGGAAAATTAGATTTTAAGCAGGATTTGTAAGAGGGAGATTCTTTGTGAAGTCAGTGTATACATAATGAAACAACTTACAAACTAGTTAGGTAATTGTTTTGTAGCTCATTATTACAGTACCATGGGTAGCAACAATCATAGCATAGTTTTGTTTTTCTCGAATTTTTGATAGATATATGTGTGTATGTTTCGTCCAAGACAGCTGCCCTTCTATCCTGTAATAAGGCTTTTGGAGTTTCTGTTATTGTGGGTGTCCCTCCTAATGACACAAGTATCCCTATCAATCCTATGCTGCTTTTGACTGGACGCACCTGGAAAGGAGCTATTTTTGGAGGTATGTACTTTGTCATAAGACAGAGCTGGCTGATGAGTTTGATCAGTTCCCTGTGCATCCACACCAGTCTATTCAGACAGTTCCTAATTTTTTGTCCTTATTGGAATTATTTCTCTTTGTGTCTTCAGAATATCGATGTCTAGTTTCACTTCTCTAGAGGGCTCACTTCCCCTGCAAGATTTCAGTTCATAGCTTCCCACCACTTCTTCCTATGGTTGAAATCTGTTTCCCAAAGATTTGTGGTGGATGTCACACTACACCCAGTTTTTCGTTTTCTACTCTAAATTATACAAGGAAGGGTGCACTCCCCCACAATGTTGCTAGCATTTGTACTCTGACAACTAATTCATCTACATTAGTGAGATTCAGATCCACAAAACAATTTTCCCCTTTTGGCTCTCCCATTTGGTTATTAGAGATTGGGCTCTCTATCTCACACAGGCTGAAAATGCAATGGCCACTCATGGGTATCATCCCAATACTAATCAGCACAGAAGCTTTAACCTCTTCTGTGTTAATGATCTGAGCCAGTTCTCCCTTCCTTAGGCAATCAAGTGGCTCTCTGCTCCTGGGTGCTCATCATATTGGTACTAGACTAGACAACTGGATAGAAGATGCCATAGCTTTAAACTCCTCACTGAACTCAAGTAATCAGCCAACTTCAATCTCCCCAGTAACAGAGACTACAAGCATGTACCATTATGCGTGACTATCCTCCGCCTTTTGAAAGATGAAATTATTAGGGAAGAAAAAGTTCACTACTGGAATAAGTCAGTTTCTCCAAGAACATGATGGAGAAGAAAAGAGAAAAAAAATTGAACAATATACTTTGTCATGCAAACTAGGCCTGGTTATGAAAACAGGGACTCTGAAAACTGTTCTTTTTTGTGTAATGCTCCTAGTATCCAAATTAACTGATTATCACTATCTAGAAAATGTCCTATTACCAAAGGAAAGACACTTCAAGCACTTCAAGACATCAAGAATTTCAGCCCTCTTGTTTGGGGGTCTTCTCATCATGGCATCCAAATCCCACTAGAGACTCAGTCTGAAAAAAAGATGAGATCTTGTGCAGAGGATTTGGCCACCTATCACAACCTGGCTCAATGGCCCAGAGGCAAAGTCTGGTGACAGCCTTTGAAGTAATTTTAAAAAATTCACTCTATAAAATGATCAACAAACTGAGCAACAGCTTCCATAAGTGAAATGTTCACTGCCTTCAGAGAGGCTCAGAACAGGGGTGGAGAACCTTGGGTCCTTTAATGGCATGTGTGGCCCTCTGTGTCCTCAGGTGTGGCCCTTTGAATGAATTTAAACTTCACAGAACAAATCCCCTTAATAAAAGGATTTGTTCTCTAAAACTTGGACTCAGTCAAAAGGCTGCAACCAAGTACCTAGAAGCCCACATGTGGCCTGGAGGCCGCAGGTTCTTCATCCTTGGCTTAGAATATAAGAATATTTAAAAAACCAAAAGTACTGATGAACTCCTTGTCCTTTAGGCAAACCACACTATGTCTTTACTGTCATCAGAAAATTTGGAGTAGCAACCACCATCAGCACAAAGGGCTCACTGGTGCCAATTACAATTTTTCTTGTGCGTAAAAAATACACTGTTTTTGGCAGAGAGAAACTACCATCAAATGTCCGGATAATTGAAGTTCTCCCTCATTCTTATACCAAACTTCTGCGCCATATACTTAATCTCCCCTTCTGCCCCCATCTGTTTAATTTTTCTGACCAGTATTCAGGTGACAAAATTGCTTCTGTTTCTCCCTCCATTAATTCTGGAGCTTAACATACTGCCTAGAACATTGTAGGCATTCAATAAATGGTTACTCCCTGCCCTTTCGTACCCTGCCTCCTTCTACTTAAATGATTTCTACCATGGTGGCCATTCTAGTTCTTGGATTTCCTTGCCTCAGTATGCCATCTTAATATAAGATGACACCCCAGATTTCTCCATGACCTTTACCCAATCGAATTCTCCAGAACTTTTGAATCATCATCATAACTAGTCTCAATGATACATAACAAACCAAATTTGCTTCCTTGTCTTTGAGCTTCAATTTCCTTGTCCTTTTGCCCAACATTTGCGGATTTGTGTATAGAAATTTAAGGCCTCTTTTATTGGATTTTGTTTCCTGTGGACTTCCCAGGGTCTCAGTGGCCATTTTTCTTCCATATGGAGAGCCTACAAATGAGACCAGTGAGAAAGAAGAGAATTTTCCAGTAACTTCTCTCTAGCACCCAGTCTCATGGATATATGCAGTCACTTTTTTTTTACTCCTCCATCTTTTGCCTTAATTTCATTTCTGTTACATTTGCAAGACACCAGGCAGCTATATTCTTACCAGCCATCATTCCAAACTAACTTCGTTGTTGTTGTCGTCTAGTCATTACACCCTTGTCTGACTCTGTGACCCCATTTAGCAAAGACACTAGAGTGGTTGGCTATTTCCTTCTCTAGTTCATTTGACAGATTAGGAAACTGAGGCAAACAGGATTAACTGACTTGTCCAGGATCACATGAATAGTAACTGGATTCAGACAAAGGGCTGCACTTGATGGCCTAGAAGGCCACATGTGCCTCAAAGCCACAGGTTCCACACCTCTGTTTTAGGCTGAAGTCTCAAAATTCAAATTCCATTCTAAAGGTATCATCTTATCAGGCAGGCATTCATTTCCAAATGAAAATTTCTCTTTTGCAACCCTTCCCTTTCATGGGCAGCAGTCAGAAATTCAAAACCTCTGCCCTATGATCCTCATTTTCTTATCCAAGACATTCTGTGAGGTGAATGGCTACTGTGTGCAACCCACTCATAAGTAGACTCCATAACCTTGTGTTGGATGTTCAGGTCAAAACACTCTACAGTTGTCTTCATTGCTTTTATCTAATAATCCATTTCCTGGCTTTGTGCATGTGCAATTCCCAGCAGGTAAATCCGCCAAAGGAAGCTGATTTTCTCTTAAAAAAAAAAAGTTCTATCTCCTCAAAGGGGGAGGAGAGGGCCTAGAAGGCATTAGTTCACCTTTGCTATGTACTGAAAATGAACAACGGGTTTTATAAGCTGTCACTATTACATTCTCATGTACATTGCTTATTTGAATGAAATAATGGTTTTCTGTTTGCATTTGTCAGGCTTTAAAAGCAAAGATGATGTCCCCAAGCTAGTCTCTGATGTTATAGCCAAGAAATTTAACCTGGATCCATTAATAACACATGTTTCTACTTTGGATAAGATCAATGAAGGATTTGACATGCTACGCTCAGGAAAGAGGTAAGATTTTAATTTCTTAGGTCCTTCGGTTTTTCTGCTGAGAAATTTTGGAAGTAGCAGCCTTAGAAATTTGCTTTTGTTTTCATAAGGACAGTTCATCCAAAAGAGATAGCTAAGGTAGATGGCACAAAGCCAGCAGCACTTCGTTCCTCACCAAACTAACTTTGTTGTTGTTCAGTCCTTTAAGTCTTGTCTGGCTCTTTGTGACTGCATCTGGAGTTTTCTGGAAAAAATATTAGACTGGTTTGCCATTTCCTTCTGTAGCTCTTTTTGACAGATGAGGAAGGTGAGGCAACCAGCTTTAAGTGACTTACCCAGGGTCACAATTAGTAAGGCTCTGAGCCTGGATTTGAACTCAGATCTTTCTGACTGCAGGTCTCACGCTCTGTTCACTGTACAAAAAGTAACTTTAGTGACCGGATAGTTTAGACACCACCAAAGGAGATAAGCTATAGCTAGAACCTTCCTTATCCTCTTTTTTAATGTTAAGAGTCCAAAGAGAGCTAGTTTTAGTTGTCAGGGTTTTTTCATGTTCTTTAAATAAAAAAGGACTCAAAAGCATGAGTTGTTTAGAAATTGGGAGTAAAATAAAATTGTGCGGCAATAGAAGGAGGCTTGGGAACCTCCAATGACCTTGAAGTAAGAATCACTTTGGATGCTGGAATCAAGTCCCACACTTATTACTGCCTTTTACTGACCTTGAACAAGCTTCTTTCATTCCCCACACCTCAGTTTTCTCATGTGTCAAATGAAAGGATGGGACTAGATCATATCTGAAGTCCCTTCCAGCTCCAGAGTTATCATGCTAAGAACTAGAATCAATGAATCAATGAGCATTTATAGGTGACAGGTACTGTACTAATGCTAGAAATGCAAAGAAAAAGCAGTGGAAATCCCTGCCTTCAAGGAGCTTACATTTCAAAGAGGAAGAAAGCAAATATAAATCCAACAGATTTAAAGGGCCAACTCGTGAGCAGTTACTAGAGTGAAGAGAGAAATGGTGGGAGAATATGTCAAAGGGATATCAGCCAGG
>JAQQSU010018467.1:0-10471 GCA_028627135.1 Pseudochirops cupreus
GAGGAATGAGATTGGAGAACAGCAGAAAGATTGGGGCAGGAAAAGTAGATTTGAGAATCTTCAACAGAAAGATAGTGATTAAATCCATGGGAGTTAAGGAGACTGCCAAGGAAAGTAATATAGAGGGAGGAGTGAAGAAGATCCAGGATAAAACCTTGAGGGACACCTACAGTTAGAAGGCATGATGTAGAAGAGGATCCAGTAAGAGACAGAGAAGAAGTAGCCAGATGGATAGGAAGAGAAGAAGAGGAAATTGGTCTCCAAAAAACCTAGAGATAAGAGTGTATCAAGGAGGAGAAAGTGGACAAAGAGAATGATGATTGAAACAAGGTCACTGGATCTCGTGGCTAAAAGATCATTAATAACTTTGAAGTGAGCATTTTTGGTGAAGTGATAAGATCAGGGGCTAGTATGTAAGGAGTTAAAAAGAGTGTGAGGAGAGAATAAGTGGAGGCAGCTATCGTAAGTGGACTTTTTGAGGAGTTTAGCTACAAAAGGTAGAAAAGATATATAGACCAATAGTTAGCACAGATGGAAGGATCAAGTGAAGATTTTTTCAGCATATCAGAAACATGGCATGATGGGCAGTAGGAAATGAACAAAGTAGAGAGTTAGAGATGTAAATAAGTGAAAGAATAGGGATGATAGAGGAGTCAAAGAAGAGATGGGATGGAATGGGATCACTTGAACAAGGAGAGTGGTTAGTCTTGGCAAGGAGGAGGGTCACTTCCTCACGTGAAACAGGAATGAAGAAGGAGAAAGTGGCAGAAGGCACCTGAGTGATGAGAGATATGGAAGAGAGAAGAAGTAGTTCATGGGGAACAGCTTCAAATTCTTCTGTAAAATACAAAGCAAGGTTCTCTACTGAGAGAGTAGTGGAAGGGAAAGCAAAGGGAGGCTTCAAGAGGGATGAAAGAACTTCTCTGGGGAGTGGGATAGTGAGTTGATAAGGGAGATCTAGGATGATTGCCTAGTGGCAGTGAGGGCCCATTTGAGATTATGTAACATAAATGTATAGTGGAATCATTCAGAACAGTTACATGATTTTCTTCACCTTCGTTCAGGGACATCTATAGACACAAGAAGGCAACAAATGGTGGGAGTCATCCAAAACTCAGGGTTGGCTTGGCTAGGCATAATTTGTGATATGATAAAAGGGCTAAGGATTGAAAAGAGTAAGACAGTGTAGAGTAGAACTGATACGCCCAATGAATCAAGATGAAGAGAGTGGCTAGTGCAGGATGAGACAACCTGAGAGAGAATTGAGGCATCAGAAGATTGGAAGTCATGGAATGGATAAAGAATAGGATTATGTAAGGGAGCGGAGAGAGAGAGAGGTAAAAAGTCAGTAGACTTTTTGTTGGATGTGGGGATTTCAGAATTCTTGAACATGGAGGTGGTACATTTGTGGGTGAAGGTAAAATCAAGAGTATGATCATCTTCACGTGTGCCTAAGGTGTGGTGGAGTAGTAGCTCATGGGAGATCAATAGAGTAAATCAGATATCAAATTCACTGTGGAAGAAAAGGGAGTGATCTGGGAGTTTCTAGACAATAGGTATCTGAATTTTGATTGGGTAGTTGACACAAATATCATGAACCTCAAAAAGAAGAGAGAGGTTAATGAGTGGTGGAGGAAGGGGGAGAACCTTGAAGTGCTGATTGGGATCTAAGAGTATTCCAACTCCCCCACCTTGACTAGTTAGCCAAGGAGAATGAGGGAAACTGTAACTAGTACTGAAAAGGGTGACCAGGAAGGCTGTGTCATCAAGAGGAAGCCAGGTCTCAATAAGAGCTAGTAGACAGAAGAATTGGGAGAAGAATAGGTTTAAGATTAAGAGAAGTTTGTTGCCTATAAAGCAGGCATTCCAGAGAGCACAGTGGAAGGGCTGGGTGGAGTTAGAATGAAACTCAAGGGTAGAAGGATTGAGGGAGTTGGGAATGAAAAATCAGGGGGTGTGGAAAGGAGTTTGGATGATGATATACAGCAATTCAGAGTCACTGGGATGTGAAAGATATGGCCAGATATGAGAATTTTCATCATGGAGTAGACAGCACCACTCTTCTACCCTTAAAAGGACAAGGTAGCTGGAGAAGGGAGACCTGGGAAGAAAAAAAAAAACTTTGAGTCATCAGGAGTACTAATTGACTAATTGAATCTACTTTTTAAAAGAAAAAAAAATCACAAAAAGATTGAAGGATAGAGCTGAAATCATATAATAACAAATATCTAATTATATCTGAAAATATCTATTAATCCATAGATTAGCACTCTAGACCAGTAGTCAGAATACAACCTAGTTTCAACATCTCGTATGTGACCCCAATTCCTTCTTCATTTGTAGAAATTCCTAAAAGGCATATTTGGGCTTGTGGTAAGGAAAAAATATCCTAATAGTGAGAACTCTTCAGAAACAGGGCTGTCTTAAGGAGAAATTATATCACCCTCACTGTAGCACTTCAAACAAAGACACATGATCGTTGGAATCTTTTATAGAGGGTATTTGTTTTCAGGTCTGGTTTGAACTAGTTTGTCAACGAAATCCCATCTAACTGTGAAATTCTGCAAAAGGAATGTCTGAATTCTATTATTTTATTTTATTATATCTTTACTTTATTTTTGACCAAATATCATCTTACCTCTCTCACTGAAAAAAAAATGGTGCAGATGTTTATTTACATAATCACGTGAGATAATTAGAAGATTTGGATACTGGCTGCCCATAGCATCTCTCTATGTATTAACTCATTAAACAATAAGGAAATCAAAGTGAATTTTATGCAGCCTCTGAGTTCATGACATCCATGCTATGTTTTCCAAAACATGAGATTTTCACAGAAACTTTTTTTTTGTTTAATCTCTTTTAAATTCCTTGAAGTATGGACTGCAAATGATGATTAACATTCAGCTTTTTGAGATGGAACAACAAATAAATCAATGTCATTTTCTTTAAAAACCAAGAACTCCTGAGAATCAGTGTTAAAGTGATTATTTATTTCTCTCTAATAATCTACAATGGCCTGATCTGTATAATAGATCAGCTGATAGGTCCAGAAGGAATTAAATACTCTGTCCCCTCCCAATGGCCAGTTTTTAATCTTTTGTGCATTTTTTCCCTTTTTTTTTGCATTTTTTTTTCCTTTTTGTTAATTTGTTTCTCTACATCAAGTTAAAAAGCCAGCATCGAGGTTTATTAGTGTTTTCTTTGTGGGAGCACTGGAAGAATGTAAAAGAAGGTGAATTCATGTAAAGGCTACGGATTCTGTCAATTCTCCATAGATGCTACTAATCCAGTTAGGTATCTGATGAAAGAATACTGATTAGTGAAGAGAATCTTCAATATGGGTTTATGCAGCCTTTATCCTTTGGGGATCTCATGATTATGTAAATCTTTTCTTTCGACATCAAGGGCTTTGGGCAAATGTTGAACAGCATCAAAATACCAAATGAATTGCTCTCTTCTGAGTATTAGACCATTAACACTCGTGCTTCAAAGAGAGGAAATTGCTTGAAGTAACTATAATGTCTCATAGGAAGCTTTGACCGCTAGAATGTAACAGAATATTACTCATATTCCCTCATGCATCTGATTCCATTAAGATGGAGGAAACAGATGTGTTTCTTCTTCACACTGACTACAGAAAAGGATTATAAATTGGGACCATGATAACGTGACTGATTTTGTAATAAACATACCCAAATGTGTACATCCAAATGACTTTTTCTCCTTCCAAATAGTCCCTTTGGTAGGCTGAGTACTTATTTATAGGCTTATACTTATTACAACAGCACTATGATTTCTCACCAAGTGTTGGAACAGAGACAGGATTATTAAAACATGGAATTTGGATTGAAAAAGGGCCATGGGAGTTATCTAGTCCAATGCCTCCCCAAATCATGAATCTAATCTAAAATATCCAAAAACACTGATACTCCAGTGGCAGGGAGTTGATTCCCTGAGGCATTCTATTACTTTTTTTGTTGTTGTTTGGACAATACTAAATTTTGGGAAGTTTTTCTTATGTTGAGCTGAAACCAGCCTTCTGGTCCCTACTAGCTATTTATCCCATTTTTGTCCACCTGGATCCAAGTTGTTTTTACTGTTGTTGTTCAGTCATTTCAATCATGTCCAAGTCTTTGTGACTCTATCTGGGATCTTCTTGTCAGAGATACCGGAGGGGTTTGCCATCTCTTTCTCCAACTCATTTGATAGATGAGAAACTTAGGCAAACAGGATGAAATTACTTGGCCAGTGTAAGACAACTGGTAAGTGCCTGAGGCCAGAATTCAGCTCAGGAAGATGTCTTCCTCATTCCAGGTCTGCAACTCCATCCACTGTATTGCCTAGCTACCTTTGGACTCAAGAAGAATAATTCTAATCTTTCTTTCAAAATTCTAGCATGCGTGGCTATATTTATTTGTTAAAATGTTCATATATATATATATATATAAATAAATGATTTGGGATTTAAGGATAGAACCTAGGGATTGGGAAGAGTCTGTAACAGTATTTCAGAAAAAAGAAAAAACAAAGGAAAGTTATTGAAGCATTTACTAGAATAAACATTGTTTTAGAGACTAGAGGAGGCTTTTAGGGAAACAGACAAGCATGACATCTTGGAAAGCTATATCTATTATATAATTTTATTAATAATTTATCTAATAACCATAATTTAATAATTTATCTAATAATATTTTTATTAAAAAAGTTTTTTATTGTAAGTATTCATTGTTTCACATATAACACACTTTTCCTTTTCTGATCAGAACATAGAAGATGGGAATATTCCCTTTTTTCATTTTTCTTTTAGATGATTTGAGGTAACAACTACACTCCTTCAGGACAAAGTGGTTGCTGTAAGTGGTTGCTGGATTTCATTTCATTAAATGATTATTACTCTATTTTCTATAATTAGGCATTGATGGAGGTAGGAAATACAAATTTGACATAGAATCCCTTCAGTCCAGTAGTTTGTGTTCTAGTTGGAAAGCAAAGACATCTAAATATGAAACAGACCAGTGATGATGAAATGTAATATATGGTTTAATTCCTAAAGGAGATGGGTAATCTCCATAGTTGTCTTCATTGTGTAGCATGGGCTTGTGCAAAGCCTATATAAATATTTTCCTTTGCTTTCATTTGGCTGAGTAGCACTTCTGGGGGGCCTGCTTCTGGTCACATATGACTCCTCACTTGGGAGTTTGCATTGTAGATAACGAAAACTTCTCCAACTGATTGCTGGGCTACAAGAGTGGATGATCCCATGGGCCTTTTAAAAGAAGACACAGTTTCTGACTGGCAATCTCTTGACTGCTATTCTCTGGGTAAGAAGATGGGCTTCCAGTGAAAGGCAGGATGAGACAGAGACCTCAGCTGGTAAGTCAGTTAACAGGTACTATGTGCCTGGCATTGTACTAAGCTCTGGAGGTAAAAAGAAAAATTGTCCCTGCTCTCAAGGAGTTCACAATATAATTGGAGATACACTAGGCATACAATTATATGCAAACAACAAACAACATATATACAAGATAACTTGGGGATGTGCTCCAAGGGAATGGATTAATATTAAGGAAGATGGGGAAGGACTTCTTGAAGGAAGTAATACTTTAGTTGGGATATGAAGAAAGCCAAGGAAGTCAGGAGGGGGAGATAATTAGGGGAAAGTTCCAGTCATAAAGGACAGCTAGTGAACACACTCAGGGTTGAACATTTGAGTGTCTTTCATAAGGAATAGTTGGGGGGAGGTAGCAGGAAGGAAACAAGCATTTATTAGCCAGATGTCTAGAAGACATCTGAAATTAAACATTTCCAAAACACAATTCATTCTCTTCTCCCCAAACCCCTTCCTGCCTTCCTCATTACTGTAGAGAGCACCATCATTCTTCCAATCATTTTGGCTCCCAACCTAGTACTTATCTTGGACTTCTCACTATCTCTTACTACCATCCCTTGACCCTCAGAGACGAGCAGTTGCAAAGGTCTGCCAAATTCAGCTCTGCAACATCTCTCATATATGCTGCCTTTTCTCCTCTGACATGACACCACTTTCTTGCTGGCCCTCATCTATTCATACCTAGATCAGTGCAATAGCCTGCTGGTGGACTTGTCTGCTTCATGTCTTTCCTCACTCAAATCCATTCTCTATTCAGCCTGAAAAGTGATTTTCCTAAAGCAGAGGTCCAACTGTCTCACTCCCCTACTCAATAAACTCCAGTGGTTCCCTATCACCTCCAGGAACAAATTCAAAATGTTCTGTTTGGCATTCAAAACCATTCATAACCAAACCTCCTCCTTTCCAGTCTTCTTACACCTTACTCCTTACCACATACTCTTAGATTTAGTGACACTGGCTTCTTGGCTATTCCACAAACAAGACAGACACTATGTCTCAGTTCTGGCATTTTCTCTATCTGCCTCCGCATCTGGAATGTTCTCAGTTCTACATGCTAACTTCGCTGGCTTCCCTTAAGTGCCAACTTAAATTCTACCTTTTCCAGGAAGCCTTCTTAATTCTAGTGCCTTCCTTCTGTTAATTATTTCCTATTCATCCCTATATATCATTTGTTTTATTTGTGTATGTGTGTGTATCTCACATACATACACATTATCTATGTATACATATATATACATACATAGATATAGATATAGCATATATTTGTTTGGTACTATTTTTTGCCCTTTTTTGCATCTCCAGCACTTAGCCTACTTCTTTTCATGTGGTTAGCACTTAATAAATACTCATGGATTGACCAATATAAGCGCTTGCCAAGTCCAGGGCATTGTGCTAAACACTGGGAGTGCAAATGCAAATAAGGTGGAAGATGGGCCCCCCTCCTCAAGGATCTTACACACTAATAAGAGGAAAGAACGCACAAAAGGGAGCTGAAAAGCTGAGTTGGAAGAGGGGATCAAGTTCTTCATGGTTTTGAAGTCTAAAAGCAGTAAGTCTAGAGGGCTGAGAAGAGAATGAAGACAGGCCAGCTTCAGGCCTTCCACAAAATGGAGGCTCACCAATGAGGAAATGTGGGGTAGGACTTGTGTGGGGGGCGATATTCCATAGTGAGTAGGCAATGGAGAGGAGGGAATTAAACTGTCCCAAGGAGAAGAGACTCCAGATTCCAAAGGAAATTCCAGAATAAGCCAGCAGTATGGGAGCAGGGTTTTAAAGTCCAAAAGAAATCAAAAATTGGATTGGCAGAAATTATGAAGGCAGAAGTTATACAGCAAAGAATTAAGAAGAGTGAGAGGAAAGGAAGAGAAGATGTTTACTGAAAATGACATTTGCAAGAAGTTTAAACACAAAATGGAGAAGAGATATAGCTAGAACCAATATATAGAACCAATAGCTAGAACCAATCAATGAATCAAGTGAGGGGTTTTAAGGATGGAGGAGATGTGGATATGTCTGTAGGCAGTAGGAAAGAAGCCAGTAGAAAGGGAAAAGTTGAATATTAGTGAGAGAGTGTAGGTAATAAAGGAAGAAATATGCTGGAGAAGATGGGAAAGAATAGGAACACTGAGAGAGATATATAGATATAGCCATATACACACAATATATACATATACATATATACATGCATATATGGATTTACCTTAACAAGAAGAAGGACCACCTCTTTGTGTGAAATAATGGTAAAGGAGGAGATAGTTGAAGGCATTTGAGTGATATGAGATAACAAACAAGGCAGAATAATGTAATGTTGAATCTATTCATTTGGTGGCTAGCATCAAATGAACTTTACCAGGTAAGCTTGTGCTTGGACCTGTGGCTACCTTTGGTCCTTCTTTCTGTTTATTCTTTCCTGATCTTGCCTTAACAAGTATCCTATGGTGGAGAGAGAGAGACAGAGAGAGACAGAGAGAGACAGAGAGACAGAGACAGACAGAGACAGACAGAGACAGACAGAGACAGAGGGAGACAGAGAGAGAAACAGAGAGAGAGCAATGGTGGTGACCTTGTAAGCACCAAATGAAAGTAGATCCTGAAAAACCACTGGCCTAGTGGTGGAAGTGACAATAGGAGTGATATCTGGCTGATGGCAAGAGAAGAGTCTGCATTAAAGAGTTCACATAGTGCCTAGAGGGGGCAAGCCTATCCTGTTTTTAGCAGCAGACAAGTGCCAAGAGTGATCAAAAATTGTCCAGTACAGAAGTTAGGTAATACTTTGTGTTATTGCACAGTTGCATTAGGTTCTGAAAGGCTTCAAATATTGGCATACCAACTGATTACAATAGCACTTATATACTATTGCTGAATCTTGTTCAAATCATTCTGCTAATGCATGTGGTGGTCTTTTTCTGCTTAGCTTTCTTTTCTCTGCATAGGAATAAGCTACTCGTTTGATATTCATTTTATACATTGAATGGTTCCTTTCCTACTCCCATTTTTTGAGGAGGGGCTAGACATGAGTAAAACAAATAATAACATAAACATTGTTCCAAGGATGATGAAATGAAAGTCACTGAGGATAAGAAAAGAGACCCAGATCTCTAATTAATTAATTAATCTAATTAATGCTAGACCACAATAACTGAGTATAGAATGGGGAGAGGAGAAGTACCTTGCCCTATAAGGCCAGGCAAATGGTGCTTCTATTTTAGAATAGGTTCCCATGTTTAGAGCTGGAAGGAATTTATTGTTTATCTAGTTCCAATCTTTCACTTTATAGATGATGAAACTGAAGATAAGAGATGTGAAATATTTTGACTGAGGTCATGCAGTAAACAAATGGAAGATCCAGGGTTTGAACTCATAACTGCTGACTCCGATCCAGTACTCTGCCTACTGTACTATACCTCTTAAATCTAAAAAATGTGCATAATCTCCTCAGTAAATGGTAAAGTCAAAATTCAAATTAAGGTACTCTGATTCCAAATCCAATAAACTTTCTATAATGCCTCTAGGAGGAATAAGAACAAGAACAAAAGAATATAGGTATTATTACCCCACAACCAATTATCTTGGTCAAAACCCAAGATGAGTGTCCTTTTTGTTCAGCTGTGTCTAAATCTTCATGACTCCTTTTGGGGTTTCTTGGAATGCTGCAGTAGTTTGCCATTTCCTTCACTCATTTTTAAGTGACTTGCCAATGGGTCACACAGCTAATGAATGTCTAAGGCCAGATCTTAACTTAGGAAGAGGACTCTTCCTGACTCTGAACCCAGCACTCTATCCACTGTGCCGCTTTAGCTGCCAAGACAGGTGAGCAGATGCTAAAGAATAAATAGCAAGCTACCTTCCCTGAGGTTGTCACCTGACCCAAGTCAACAGTACTCTAGCCTTCTGAAAGGCTGCTTTAGACACAGTAGTTGCTAAATGTATGCCCATTGAATTGAATTGAAAAATAGGACATGAAATTAGTTTGGCATGGCTTGATTTTACTGAACCTATTCTGACTCTCTAGTGACTATTTCCTCTTCTATGTGCACACTTTCAATAATTCATCATAGGTCATAATAGCCATCTTCTTTTCTGCTTAAAAAATGATGACAAAATTTCTCCATCTCCAGTCAGGTGATATAGTTCTCCTGTTTGGCTTAGTTCCTCAGAAGTAATCATCAAATTAACCATACTACTATAGTTCCATCACACACATACACACACACACACACACACACACACACACACACACACACACACACACACACACCCCAAGTCAAGAACCCCTGATTGAATCATACAATTTGTACCTGTATGAGCTTGACAAAGTCAACTGAGAGTGAGTTGCAAAGCAAAGAGAATTAGATTGGAAGTCTGAGAAAATGTATCATTCCTATCTCTGCCACTTATTATCTGAGTAACTTTGGGCAAGTTCTTGGATCTCTTTGGGCCTCAGTTTCCTTATCTGCAAAATAGAGAAATTGGAACTTGATGGTCTCTAAGAATTTTAAACCTAAGATATTATAAGCTTATAGGATCAAATTTCTTGGAGCTTATTTCTTTACCTATAAAATCATTCAGTGATTTAATAGCTAAGATCATCTTAAGCACTTACTATGTGCAAGGCTGGTTGTTGTATTTGTCCTTTGATTTTGAAGAGGACCGTGGTATCAGGGAGATGATGACATGACTTGCAGTTGACTTTGATTTGAGTGAGGGAGGGCTGTGCAAGGTCACCAGCCTCACTTTCTCCTCCAGGGCGATCTTGGTCAGTAACCAGATATTCATCAGGATGACTGGAGATGGCCCAGAATGCAATGGGAAACCCTGGTCCTTTTAGGCTAAGGCCTTTTCAGGTACTCACTTAATGTCCATTAAGTAAATAGGCCTCTTTAAGAAGTGAGCGTCAATGGTAACTGTTTCTCTTTGGAATAGCAACCCTGAGGGTCTTCCCCTCCCAGCTTGATGTGTGAGGTTCTGTGCTAAGCGCTAGACATACTGAAGTGAAAAACAACATATAGACCTTTCCCTCAAGGAGCATACAATATAACGAGGAAAGCTGAAAAGTAGAGATTGTAGGAGAAGGAGAAG
>JAQQSU010018468.1:0-10470 GCA_028627135.1 Pseudochirops cupreus
CCCATGAGGTCCAAACTTTCATTCGGTTTTGAAACCATGGATGTATAAAGTCATCTTGGGTCTAGATAATGCGATTACCATGCTAGCAGACCTAAGCAAATAATAAGCAAAGTTTACATAAAATTGACATTATAGCAATGCAGTGACTGTGAAATTAGAAGTTGTTGCTTTTTCGAAAGGAAAGGCATACTACTTTCCCAAACAATGCAGAGATCACCATCCTAGTGTATTTTACTGTGTAGAAGTCCTTCACTAGGGCTGTGTTGGATCCAACTCTAACCAGTTTGTAAAAATCAGTTGTTAAATTTTCAGTGTGAGCATTTATACCTCAGAAATTGGCAATTGCTAAAAAAAAAACTGATTTATTTTTAGTGTTGATTTTCTAGACTTTAAAATTTTGTTAATAATACAGATGGCTAGGCAGAACTAAGATGGCGGAAAGGAAGCAGTAGCTTTTACAAGTTCCTCCAAGAATTCTGCCGCTAAAAGCTAAAAAGTGAATTTAAATGGATTTAAGAGTGACAGAACCCATTGGGGGACAGAGTGTGGAAGATTCCCAGCCCAGGAAAGTGCCTACTCAGATCTGGGCAGGGGGCCTGGGGGCAAGGAAGATCTTCAGAATCCCTTTATGGCAGCTTGGGGAATGGTTGATTTTAGGAATAGAATTATTCCTCTTGGCATAATTGGACTTGGAATCATGAGAGTCTTTTGTTCAATTATGGTCTCTCACACTTACTAGTTGTGTGACCATGGACAAGAAACCATCTCTCTAAGTCTCAGTTTCCTCATATAAAATGAAGATAATAAGACCTTCAGTCCCTGGCTTATAGATTTGTTGTAAGGAAAAAATGAGAAAAAACGAAGTGTACAAAGTGTTTTTGCAAGCCTTATAATTCCATGCATCATCCCTACTTCTATTTTTCCATTGCCTTCATCCTAGATCAGGACCTAGTCCTCCTCAGCCCAAATACGAATGATTGTAATAGCCTCTTATGAGATGTACCATCCCTCACTTTTCCCACTCAAATATATACTATATAGTGTTGTTCGATTAATCTCCTAAAAATACTCATCGTGTCATTTTTCTCCTTAAATTTTATGGTGCTTCCTATAATATATTACATTGTCTGAACTACTAATATTAACATTCAAGGCCCCCCTTTAATTTTAATTGTTACCTATTCACTGTTATGTCTTAAAGTTTCCAACTTCTTTTTTAATCCCCTTCTCTACAAAAATTGTGCTCATTCCTGATGAGAAATCCTTTTCCTCTCTTTGTTGACACTATAAATGAATGAAGTGCTCACTTGATGACTGAGGAAATTGCTTCAACCTGCTCGTGATTAATAGGCCTATAGTTGGGATTTGTGCTGACCCCATTAGCTACAAATGCCTCAAATATTAAGGAAATGCTGTAGCTGGTGGAGAGAGAATTAAGATATTATCCTCATAGATTTAGAGCTTGAAAGTTGTCTGGACCAATATAATTGTGAAGATGTGAAAAGTGAGGCCTAAATGAGTTAGATGCCCAAGATGCCTGGTAAGTCACAGATGTAGAACTCAAAAAATGTGTCCAATCTAGTGCTCTTTCCATTACGGAGCAATTAGGAAGTTCCCTGAAAACCCAAGACTAATTTAACTTCTAAATATTATACATTTAAATAATAAACTTGTTTAGAGTATTATATTAGAAAAAATTAAAATTCAGTATGTATGCTGACAGACTAGGACTATTAAAATATTCATAGTAATGAAGGGTCTCAAGATAGATGGAATAAAATGCTATTTCTTGGACTTTTAATTCCTTCTCGTTTAACATAGGTATAATGACATTTATGAAGCTATCATATAAAAATTAATGAAAATAGCACCATGTACCTTATATTTCATGAGCTGTACCTTTCCCTAACCCTGAATCATCTCCTAGTAATATATTCAGTTTTGGGGTGAAATGTTTTAAGCTTTCTAAGGTATTAATGGACCTTTTGCATTTTTAAGGTATAAACTCATATATTCCTAAAGGACTAAAAGATATGGCAGTATACATTATGTTAGAACAAATGAAGTGTACATTAATTCATTTGTTAACACACTCTTCTGAACACTCAACCTTGTTGAAGGAAAGATTTCATTGTTAGGGTAAGTGGTTCACACTAGGAAGTGAATTAGGCATTGAGGTAGACCTACCTATGAAATGTCAAAAGGTAAACTGTGGGTTCTCTTTTTAAAGCAGTTTATTCTGAATATGCTGGGTTTTAATTTTACTTAATGGGAGTAGGATTTTTATAGAAAGTCAGTTTTGTAGAACTAGAGAATGCCCCCCCAAAAAAAAATTAGGTCAGTTTTATTCTTTAATAGCTTTAAGCTGTTCTAAAACCTTTGGGACACCCTGAATTATTATTCCTACAGTATTACATTGCATTAAAATATTACAGCTGGAGAATCTTGACAACAGTAACATATCTCCTCCCAAATGTCTGTCTCATTCTAGTCTGATAGATAAAAGCATGTTCGGATCCTGGTTTGTGAGACAATGTTGAAAAGTGTCCTGCCTCCTGAGATAAGAGAAAGTCTCTTCGAGAAGAAGCAACAACCAATGGAACATTGGTCAGCCCACAATTTGTTGACAGGTCATTTTTTTATTTGCATGAACTTCTAACCCAATGAATAAGCTAAGCACAGATAATGTCTGTTCTATAGCCTTTCTTGGATTAGTGATATAAGCAAGGAAAGAATTATGAAGGGGCATTGTTTCTACATTGACCTCTGGTAATGTTCCTTTCAGAATATGAAAGATAGCCCTATCAGAATCTAGAAAGGGGAGGTAGAACAATACTCTCATCAATGTCATTAGAGGAGATAGAGTCACTGATTGCTTTCCCATGTTTCTGGCAGCATTAAACCCATAGACAATAGTTATGTGTCAGTCTGAATCTACACTAGGATGAGCAAGTGATATGAAAGAAAATGTCAACCATTATTTGTCATTCCAGATGTGGCACAAGAATTTTATAAGATATTAGAGAATGCATTAGCGAAGAACTACTTCTGTGTTAGCAAGGTGGCATGGCATTGCGAAAAGCATATGGAAATGGGAGTCAGAAGATGTGTTGGAACCCTGGTTTTTCTATTTACAAGCTATGTAGTAGTAGTAGTAGTAGTAGTAGTAGTAGTAGTAGTAGTAGTAGTGGTAGTAGTAGTAGTAGTAGTAGTAGTAGTAGTAGTAGTAGCAGTAGCAGCAGCAGCTACCATTTATATTATGCTTACTGTGTGCCCAGTACTGTACTAAGTGCTTTGCAATTATTATCTCATTGTTAGATCTTCACAACGACTCTGAGATATAGGTGCTATTATTATGCTCATTTTAGAGATAAGGAAACTGAGACAAACAAAGATTGATTAACTTGTCCAGGGTCACACAGATATTCAATTGCTAGACTGGATTTGAACTCAGGCCTTTCTGACTTCAGTCACAGCACTTTATTAACTATGTCACCTGGCTAATCTATGGGACAAACCATTTATTCTCTCTCCAAAATGGGGATATCAAACATATGTTATAAACGCATATTATATACTCTATTATCTCCAAGTTCCTTTACCCTCTTAAATTTATTTAAAACCTCCCTTTTAAAAGGCTTTTCCTTATGTGAGTTATAATTTTTTATGTTTATCATATTAGAAATTAATTTTTTCACATTATTATGAAAAAAGGTGACTTCAAAGACTTTGTGAAAGGTTTTGAGGAATTCCACTTCCCTACCCCCAAGGGAACTTAAGTGACACTCTCAAAGTCTCTGTTACATATTGTAATTGTCAGCTGGAGGGGAAAACTATAGACTCAATCCATCAGATTATAGAAATAGATCTAGAATTAGAAATGAGAGGGGAAGATAGAGATGAAAAGGAGGTGAAAGGGAGGGAGTCAGGAAGGGAAGAAAGGAAGAGGGAGAAGAGAAAAGATGGAGGAGAGAGAAAGGGAGGGTGGGAGGTAGAGAGAGAAAAAGAGAGACAGACAGACACAGAGAGAGATTCTTATAGTGACATCACAATATATAACTGATTCATGGGATTCCACAGTCTCCAATGGATTGATAGGACTGATATTGAAAACACCCAAAGGGCAATAGAGAGGTAAAATGAGAGCACAAACAGTTTGTGTCACTTTATAAACAAGAAATTATGTGCAAGAAGTGGTATAAAGAATATCATCAGAGAAATGTATGATTGGAAAATAATTGACTGCTCCAGCAAAAAGTGCAAGAGACAAAGTCTATTGTTACTCATGTAACATAAAGAGACTATTTGGAAGGATTATGATACATTGGGTGAACTGTCAGTGGTGAGTGTATGAAGTGATCTTTATTAGAATCAAATGGGTAAGGCAAGAAAGGTTGGTGACTGACTTCATGAGGGGAAATAACATTGTTCAGTTATTTCAGTCATGTCTGATATTTTCATGAGTTTTCTTGGCAAAGATACTGGAGTGATTTTCCATGAGGAAACTATGGCAAATAGGGTTAGTTGACTTGCCAATGGTCACACAGCTGGTAATTGTCCGAGGCCAATCTAAACTCAGATCTTCCTGACTCCAGACCTGATGTTCTATCCACTCTACCACCTAACTCCTCCTCACATTGCTGAGATCATAAATCCATTGAAATGCAGGAGTACTACCAAACTCACATGATTTTTATGAGGAATATAACTTATAACTTGTAAAGCATATCATCTTTGTGAACTATTATTGTTTTTAGTAAAAAAATGTTCTCATCTTGGTAGGTGATGTTCTGAATGAAAAAATTCTTGGAAAAATTCCTACCCTGCTATTACTTTTTAATATTTAATGGTCTACATAATATTTTACAATTGAATTAAGTTTTTAAAATAAAGTAGTGAATGTAAACTCATCCTCTAAAGGTTCACTGATGCCACCTTAGGACAACTCCAGTAGTAGATGGTATGACAGGAAATGTGCTTTACTTAGAGAAAGCTGAAGTATTTACAAGTATTCCCTTCCTCCGCTGGGACAATTTGACTTCCAGATTCAGTTTTCAGCTTCTATTATTCCTTGGTGAACATTAAGCAATTTGCACTTATCGAATCCAAATTACGTCTTAATATAATTGGAGACAGTTTCTACAAGATGAAATAGCTATTAAATGAACTTTTGAGAGCAGTCAAATAATTTCATGCAATCCCTGTACATAGAGTAATCAATACAAAATTTTGTTATGCCTCCATCTATCACTTAAAAGCCGTACTCAGTTCTATTCATGACTGATGCTAATGCATTTAAGGTTAGGCAGATCCACAATGGGCTTAAAACACCTCACTGGTAGATACCACCTTTCGTGACAATTGTTCGAGAAATATATTACTATGCTGTTTCAAATGGAAGTTAGTCTTTGATGTGGGTATCAAATGCTGTAGCCTTTTCACTTTGCTTAGTTTTATTTTATAGATTTGCATGAAATTGCAGGAGTAAACCAATAGTGTAGGAAATTAACATAAATGTCATAGATGACTTCATCTGTAATTCCCAAATTGGTGATAAGTGACTGTACTCCTATGAAACATCTGACCTCCAAATTGTGGATATCATCTGACCCAACCACTTCCTAGTTTTTCAGAAAGGCTATAATTTATATTACTTTCTTTTATATAACCACTCTGTTGTTCCTTATGTTAATGATACATAACTTTCCTCTTCCACATTTAATCTGATGTCTTTCATTGTATTGGATTTCTTTTGACCAATATAGACAACCTGATATTTAGTACATTCTCTTCCTTTAGTATTATTTTTTTCATAATTCATTAATTTATTTCATAAATTCTTTTAAAATCTGTATAATATAATTTTTGCTTGATGTGAACTATTTTGTTCCTGATGTTGCTTTGACTCCTCTAGCCTTTGGGTTTCATTTATCAATTGAAGGTATCATATATTTCTGATATGTTTTGTTTTCTGATCTCATTGCATTTTATTTATTTTTTGTCTTTAATTGAACTATATGTTGTTCAAGTCTTCTCCTGTTCCTATCAGCTAGAAACTGATGTGATTTTCTAGTATCTTCTCTCAGGTCTATACTTGTTTTCTCAAGCCACTCTTGTCATGTTGTCATTCAACACCTATCCTAGCTGCAAAGATACTGGAGTGCCTAGGCATTTCCTTCTCCAGCTCCTTTTATAGGTGAAGAACCTGAAGAATAATAGGGTTGAGTGACTTGCCCAGCCAGGGTCACAAAACTAGTAAGTACTATACCATAGTCGACCATATATATATATATATATATATATATGAATACACACATATACATATATAGTGTGTGAATGTGTATGCATGTATGTATCTGTGTGTGTTTGTGCATGTGTGTCTGTGTATGTGATGATATGTTTTTACGCACAAGCACACATATACACCCATACACTGGATCCCATCCTTTTCTAATGTATAGAAGAGGATGTCCATGAATTATATATTGTTATTGTTTGCCCTTCCCTTGTAGAAAAGACGATGACATCGTGAAGTGAGGTGGAGTTGAGCAAATCATCAGCCTCTCTCTTTTTTCCAGAGTCATCAAAGTCCAGTGGCAAGACAAAAGTCAGGGCACCTAGATGGCCTGGGATGCGGTAGATAACTTTGGCATCTTCAATGTCTTACCAAGCTCTAAGCACTCTATAATTCATGCTTTATATGACTTCATCATTGTTGGAACAAATTATTCTCATCTATCCATTCCATTAGGAGAATTTTTTACATTCTTGGGGTGGGCAATCACCTAACTTACCAATAAGTTTAAAGCCCGTCTGATACCCTCAACCTGGTTTAACCTGTCTGAGACAGTTTATTAGGTGTAGCTATGCTCATGCTAGAGCTTCTTGGAGCCAAAAGTGGCAGTTGGGTGACAGGCGAACACAAAAGGTGCATGAGCATCCCTGAAAAAGGGCTCAGCAAGCCCTCTCACCAGAAATGCTAGTCCTCCCTGAACACACGCTACACCCCACTCATTTTAATATGTGTGTGTGTGTGTGTGTGTGTGTGTGTGTGTGTGTGTGTGTATATATATATAATTTAGACATATTGTATATATAATAATATAATGTGCTTATTATATGCATATATAAACCATGCACATTGTATGCACGCCATATACCACAATCATGCACACATATATATAGGCACACTTAGATGCATGCGCACACACTGTTTAACTTTGGAGAAGTAGCACCTCTTCCTCAGAGAGTGGAGTCAGAGAAGTGAGTGGAAGATAACTTCAGGGATTTTAGAGGGACAGAATAAGGCATACTGGGAAGCTCATGACAAATACCTCTGTATTTCAAAAAGACAATCAATTATAAAAGAATAAGTGGCAAGGAGGGTTAAATTGAGATTATATATTATTAACTATGACCCTGAGGCTCTGTTAGCATAGTTGTGTGGCTTCCTGCAGTATTATTTGACAGCACATTGATAGGGACAAAGCAAGGGCATAGTGGGTTAATTCGGGGTTGGTTTTGTACATAGCATTAACTACAGCAGGAGAAGAGAGCAACAGAGTTGAGGATGTGATGCTGAAGTATTGGGCTGAGATTAGGAGGGGAGAAAAAAGTAAAGCCAGAGTAAGAGTGATAGTGTGGGAGAGCATTGAGAGGTGTGGTGGCTGAATGTCATGATGTTGTTGGTTATCCTTTGTTCTTGAAGAGAACATCATGGAGGTGATGCCATGACATGCAAGTGAATTGAATTTAAGTGAAGGAGGGCTGTGCAAAGTCATGGGCCTCATTTTCTCCTCTGGGTCCAGTGGTCAGATATAGATCAGGATGACTGTAGATGACCCTGGATGTAGTGGGAGACCTTGGCCTTTTTAAGCTAAGATCTTTAACAGGTCTCAGTTTGACTGAGGCAATGCCCATTCAGTAATTAAAGCTTAATAAAAAATGAGGCAGAGAATGACTTCTAATCTAATACACACACAAACATACACATGCATATGTATGTGTGTATTTATACATATATGTGTACATATATGCGTGTGTCTCTGTGCATCTATGTATATATGTATATGCATATGCATATGTATGTGTATGTGTATGTGTATATGTATGCATTTATAAATCCTGCAGGAGAAGACCCTCACGGTTTCTGGCTGAAACAGAAACAATTTCTATTTACATTTTTTCTAAGACAATCAGGACCCAAACAATGACCAAGTCTGGCATGACCTGTGACCTCTCGTTGGCCAATCAATGAGAGCTTGGGAGAGATAGAATGAATGGAAGTATACAAAGAGAAAAGGATTCTATTGCTGATGTTTTTTTTGGACATTGTGGCTGATCAGCTCATTTGATTGGAGGATTCTGCTAATGGGGATAGCTCATAGAGTTTAGACTTCTGCCTATATTTACTGTGAAGCAGGGAGAACAATTAGAAAGTTATTGCAATTGTCCAGTCAAGGAGTGATGAAAGCTGAGCTAGAGTGGAAACTGTGTGACTAGAAGGAAAGAGGAAAATGAAACTGATTGACTCCCTGGGTTGGTTAATCTGGGTAAGTTTCTTGGCTATAGATGATATCCCTTTAGAACCAGTCCTTCTTGTATATTCATGTCATGGATCTCAAAGAGGGAACAAAGAAGAGGTTGTGGATTGGTGAGCACAAGCTCAACATTTCTCTTAGAAAACCATCTGAACACAGACCTCTTGTATGAAGACTAGTTTGATCATGCTGTCTTTGTACTCGAAGGACAGCAAGTTATCAGGCACTGCAACGCCAGACTTCCCAAATTTAAGGAAATAGCTACTAGGCCTATTTATTCTTGTAGAATCTTGGTAAAGCTGTCCTCATACATTCTGGCAGGAGAAAAGAAAAGGTCTCAGATTGCAAAGGGGAATGAAGATTAACAGCTTTAGATTCTAATCTTATAACCATCTACTGATACTGTGATAAATTCCAGTCCAAATCTTGGTTTGGAGGTTTTTTTGCTAGCAATTAGAGGCCAAAGTGATGAAATTGAGACCTTGGCCTCTGCCCTTAAAGAAGAGGACTAAATGTCAGTGTTTTCACTCAGGGTATGATATAGACTCTGGGACCTCAAGGGATTGTTACTCCCTTAAAAGTTTCATGATCATCATTCATTCCTTGTTAGTCTTAGTCAATTTTGTGAATAATAATTTTTTAAAGGATAAAGCCATGACACATTTTTTTAACTTCAAATCTACAAAAATAGATTTGATAGAAAATTAAAGAATTGTTTATGCAGTTTTAAAAGCTGTCATCATTTTAGAACAGTCTTCTGGGTATTGACAAAATTAGTGGCCTGCATATAAACAAAATTGAGCTCGGAATTTAAACAAAACCAAACACTGCTTTCGAGTCCGAGTAGGCAATAAGAGATTTAAGATTGTTGCTCTTTTGATAATGAAAGTCATTTCTTTGTCAAGATTTTTCTTTTCTTCGTCTTACAGTTGTGCTTGTTAAACAAAGGAGTAGTTATTTTGTCTTCTGTACAACATTAGTTAGAAGATAATTCCTAGTCAATGCAAAATTACTGACATGGGATTGTTAAGAAATAACATTTGATTTACTTTATCAAATCAAATTGTCTTTTAATATGTGGGAGGCGGTAAAAAGTGTCATTGCTTACTTATGCCAGTTAAATCAAAGTGGTCATGGTACACATGTTTTGGGTATATACCACAACTATTTTCTCTTAACAACTCTGAGTACTTAGTGCCAGCAGCCACACAGAAGAAACGCTTCACTGGAAGCATATCCGGAAATAGGAGAAGAGGGAAATTTAGATTTAGACAGCCTTAAATATTCTAGTTTCCTTTTTGTTTTGGAAGAAATAAATTTTATTGGTACTCAATTTAACTACTATTCAAACACGAATGTTGGATATAAACACCTCGTCAGAAGGACTATCTGTTAAATTGACAAACGAAGTATAGGACTTCATTTTTAAAAGGAATCTGCTGGAATTTCATTGAATCAGAGAAATGAAGTGTTTCATATCTGTAAATTTTCGGGATAGTTCAAACTCACCAGCTAAAGTACCAGTTGAAAAAAAGTCATTTGAGGCAGAAGTTTTTCTATAACTATCACATATTTCATCAACTTCGTAAACAGAAGTTGTTTACCTTCTCATTTACTTAGGGCAGTCATGATGCACATCAATTATTGTTACACTGTACTCTGGCTAGAGGAAGATTGTCAGCACAATCACTGAACTATGCAGGATTATTTATCTTTGCATTAAATGGTAATGCTTTTTTTCTTCTTTTGGTTTCCCTGTCTGCTTTTATATTATCTATACTTTGTTGTCATTTCTTGCTATTGTCAGTGTTCCTACCATAAAGACTCCCTTTATAACCCAAATAAGCAAATGGATTTTAAGTGATAGTGTATGAGTTTTCCAGTGAATAAAAGGCATGTGTCTTTGCCACATAGGCAGCCTCCAAATAAA
>JAQQSU010018469.1:0-10470 GCA_028627135.1 Pseudochirops cupreus
TTAAATGAATGCACTATCTATATTTCTTATGTAGAGAGCCTGTTCCATTTTGTGATTAATAACTATATCAGCATATTTATAGTTACTGTAGGCATTGTGAATACTGCATTGCTGATACAAGAACCAAGAGAATGTTGTATACAATAAAAACCATATTTAAAAAAAATAACGATGAATGACTAAGGTATTTTGAGTATTACATTCAAATCAACTATAAAGAACCTATAAAAGGAAGATGCTATCCACCACCAAAGAAAGACCTAATAAAGAGAAGTATGTAGAGTATGGTTTTAGATAGATAAACTAGATAGATAGAAAAACAGATCTGTATCAAATAGTGGCCTTCTCTAGTGTGGGGGGAAGAGGGAGTTCAGAACTTAAAACGTAACAAAGTAATAAATTTAATTTAATTTTTAAAAAAAGAAATGTTCATATTGTTCTTTTTTCATTTACACAAATTTAGACAGCTTACCTTGTTCCAAGAGCAAAATCCCCTACTATTTCTTAGGATAAAAATGTCTGTAAAATCCTCAAATAGCTGACATTCTTTGTTAAATCTCTAACTGAGCCTACTTGCCTTCTTGTCCTGCTACATGTAGGGTATATTCCTGCCCTTTTTTCAGATTTACAAATCCATTTGGGTCATCCTTGCAATGGAAAGGATCCATGGGTTTTGGGTGCCCATTTGGAATCAGGATCTAGATGAAATGTACCTGGACATCAACAGGGATAGCCCAGGAGTGAGGAACCTGTGGCCAAGAAACCACATGGAGCCCTCTAGGTCCTCAAGTGCAGTCCTTTAACTAAATCCAAACATCATAGAACAAATT
This sequence comes from Pseudochirops cupreus, assembly GCA_028627135.1. NCBI lineage: Eukaryota > Metazoa > Chordata > Mammalia > Diprotodontia > Pseudocheiridae > Pseudochirops > Pseudochirops cupreus. The sequence goes on from JAQQSU010018469.1 coordinate 831, forward strand.
CCCTTAGTATTAGGGATAGCCTATGGTACAGAGATCCCTGTGATATTTTGTTGTGCCCTGCGAAGAAAAGGACATTTTGGTCCATTCCACATTTGGATAGTCTTATGTACTGAGGGAATTATGAATTTTCTTAGGTTAAACAAGGCTGACATCAAGTTCATTGCAGGTCCCAAATTCCTATAAGGAAAGTTCCACGTAGTTTCAAAAGTGTGATGACAGGTTTCAGTCTAAGACAGGAAGCCAGATTTCTTTTTCTTTCCTTTCTCTTTTGCATACAGGTTAAGAAAGACCTCATATGGCTAAGCAAGAAAAAATATTTGTATGACTTTGTCAAAAGTTCTTTATTTTCTTGAATCTGCAAAACTTTCTGTTTAGGAAACAAGAGGGAAGGGAATAAACATTTATACAGAGCCTATGTGCTAGGCTCTGTGCTAAGGGGATTTTATTTGATCCTCACAACAACCCTGGGAGATAGATGCTGTTACTATCCCCATTTTGCAGTTGAGGAAACTAAGGAAAACAGATTTGTACAGGGACACACAGCTATTAAGTGTCTGAGGCTGGAATTGAACTCAGGTCTTCCTGAGTCCAGGGCCAGTGCTCTATTGAGCTTTTACTGTATGGTACTGGGGAAGCAAATTAAATAACACTGTTTTCGCCATACACAGAGGACTGTTCTGAATTGAGGTCAAGGATGGTGTTCCAAATGCAATTCTATATGCTAGGTACGGGAAATACTATAAATAAAAGGAAGAATGTATTCAGGGCTTTTACTGCACATGCCCAATCCCCTAAGATAACTTATTTTTTAAATGGGTGGGTCAAAGAACAAATTAATAATTTTATTAAAGATAATGACAATGAGACAACATATCGAAATTTATGGGATTCAATCAAAACAGAATTTAGGGAAAATTATTTGTACACCTTGCCAGAGTGTGTGGTCTGGTAAGAGAAATAGGAGTGGAGAGGTATTCTGGGTAAGTACCTCCTGTGCCTTCTTGATTTCTTATCCTGTGGAAATAGCTGTCATTGCCTTAACTCAGGTGCTTAACTCCTCTATGGGAGAATTTTTTGACAATCAGTGGATGCTGGAGAAAAATACCTAGCCTTCTATCTAATAGGTCACATTATTCAAGACTCTTTTCTAGGCAATCTTTTCCTCTTTCTCTACACGCTGACTCAGTAACTTTGTCAGTTTCTATAAATTCAATTAACATTCTATGCTGAAGATTCCTTCCTGGGTCTATATATCTAGCACCAAGCTAAGCTCCAGTCAAAAACTGAATGGAATGGAAAATTATTTCCTAAGTACTTATTTGCCAGGTACTGTTCTTTAGCATTGGGGTTATAAATTCTAACAAGAAAGATAGCCCTACATTACCAACTATCTATTGAACATTTGAAACTAGATGTTTCATATACATTTCACATACATGTTCAAGACAGAACTCATCTTTCTACCCCCCCCCAAAAAAAACTATTTCATCATTCCCCCCCAAAAATTTCCTATTTCTATCAGGACATCATCCCCCTTTCAGTAACCTTGGAGATATTCTCAATTTCTCACTTTCTGGTAATACACATATCTAATCAGATGCCAAATCTTGTCAACTCCACCTTCATGACAGATTTTGTGCCATACCATACAACTACCAAAGGTTTACTTTAGAGAACTAGACAAAATAATGATAAAATTCATCTGATGATAAAAAAAAAGAGTAAAAAAAAATCCTAAGGAAAATGAGAGGGAAAAGAGGTAAGTGAGGATAACAGTACAAATCTCAAATTATTTTACAAAGCAATAATAATCAAAACTACTTGGTATGGGTAAAAAGGGAACAAGCTGATCAGCAGAACAAAATTTAGCACAGAAAATCTATAAGGAAAGGAACATAGACACCATTTACTGGGGTAAGGCCCCACAATGTAAAAAAAAAAAAAATACTGGGAAAATTAGAAAGCAAACTGGCAGGAAATTAGCTTAGATCAACATCTTATTCCAAATACTCCTCAAATGAATTCATGACATAGATATGAAATGTTACCTCACAGATAACTTGGAGAAGTGAATAATATACATTTCACAACAATGGATATGGAAAGTTCTTGAGTAAGAGGGAACATAGAAGATAAAGTGAACATTTCTGATGGTACAAAATTTTAAATTCTTATGGAAAATCAATTAATAAGAATAAGAAGAAGAGAAAGAAATCTTTGCAGCAAATTTCTCAGATTAATGATTGACAATACAAGATATATAGAAGACTATTGAAAATATATAAGAGCAAGAACCATTCCCTAATCGATAAATTGCCAAGGGATATGAACAGGTAGTTGTCTAAATAAATGCAAGCTATAAACACCATAAGAAAAAAATGCTTCAGATCACTAATAATAAGAGAAGTCAAGATAACGCTGAATGTCATATCATACTCATTAAGATGGAAAAAGAGGAAAAAAAGAGAAAAATTACAATTGTTGGAGGGGCTAGTAAAGGATCAGCATACTGATGCAGATAGAACACAAGAACTGGTCCAACCATTTTGGAAAGAAATCTGGAAAAAGTCACTACACTGTTCATACACAGATCCAAGGATATCATAAGTAGGTACAGAGACTAAAAAGATTTTTTAAAAAGAGAAAGAAACAGATGGTGCGGGGACCAAGCAGCTGATCAGAGCGGGGTTGCAGGGATCTCTTTGCTCGTGCTGAGGCAGGATTCTCTTGCTTTTCCCTGGTTGGATGTGGGTCACAGTCCTGGGTCGCAGTCTTGGGGAAAGGAAGAGAGCTGGTGTGGCAGAGTTTGTGGAGAGGGAATCCTCTTCACAGTTCCAAGGCAGAAAGGACTGTTTGTGGTGACTTACAGAAAAAAATAGACACCTCTCCTTTGATCATACCCCACCTTGGAAGAATTGAAAATTTACAGGATCCAAGAAGTATCTCTGAAAATAGCTGCACAAAACCCCTGAAACTTGGGACAATACATTCTCCACAATGAAAGAGTTTAAAAGTCAAATAATTGTCTAGGAAAATGAGCAAACATCACAAAAAAAACTCAGACTATAGAAACTTACTTTGGCAACAAAGAAGATCAAAACATACAACCAGAAGAGTATAACAAAGTCAAAGCTCCCACATCAAAAGCCTCCAAGAAAAATATGAATTGGTCACAGACCATGTAAGAGCTCAAAAAAGATTCTGAAAATCAAGTAAGAGAAGTAGAGGCAAATTTAGGAAGAGAAAGGAGGGTGATGCAAGACAATTGTGAAAAATGAGTCAACAGCTTGGTAAAGGAGGACCCCCCCCCCAAAAAATAACACCTTAAAAAACAGACTACCCCAAATGGTAAAAGAAGTCCAAAAAGCCAATGAGAAGAATGCCTTAAAATACAGCATTGACCAAATGGAAAAGGAGGTCCAAAAGCTCACTGAAGAAAATAATGCCTTAAAAAACAGAATGGAGCAAATGGAAGTTATAATAAATCTATGAGAAACAGAGAAATTATAAAACAGAACCAAAAGAATGAAAAAATAGAAAACAATGTGAAATATCTCACTGGAAAAACAACTGACCTGAAAAACAGACCCAGGACAAATAATTTAAAAATTATTGGACTACCTGAAAGCGAAGATCAAAAAAAGAGCCTAGACATCATCTTTCAAGAAATTATCAAGGAAAACTGCCCTGATATTTTAGAAGCAGAGGGCAAAATAGAAATTGAAAGAATCCACCAACAGCCTCCTAAAAGAGATCCCAAAATGAAAACTCCTAGGAATATTGTAGCCAAATTCCAGAGTTACCAAATCAAAGAGAAAATACCACAAGCAGCCAGAAAGAAACAATTCAAGTATCTTAGAGCCACAGTCAGGATAACACAAGATTTAGCAGCTTCTACATTAAGGGATTAGAGGACTTGGAATATGATATTCCAGAGATCAAAGGAGCTAAATTTAAACCAAGAATCACCTACCCAGCAAAGCTGAGTATAATTCTACTGGGGAAAAATGGACATTCAGCAAAATGGAGCAATTTTTGCTGAAAAAATTCAGCAAAAAAAAAAATTCAAACATTCTTGATGAAAAGACCAGAGCTGAATAGAAAATTCGACTTTCAAATACAAGACTCAATAGAAGCATGAAAAGGTAAAGAAGAAAGAGAAATCATAAGGGATTTATTAAAGTTGAACTGTTTACATTCCTACATGAAAAGATAATATTTTTAACTTATGAGACCTTTCTCAATATTTGGGTAGTTGGAGGGAAAATATATATATATAAACAGAGAACACAGGATGAGTTGAATAGGAAGGGATAATATCTAAAAAATAAAATTAAGGGGTGAGAGAGGAATGTACTGGGAGAAGGAGGAAGGGAGAAGTAGAATGGAGTAAATTATCTCACATAAAAGAGGCAAGGAAAAGCTTTGGAGGGGAAGAGGGAAAAGTGAGAGGGAATGACATACATACTCAAATGGTATGGAAATCTATCTTACAGGAAAACAGGGAGGGGGAAGAGGGATAAGAGTTGGAGATGATAGAAAGGTGGGCAGATTGGGGTGGGGTTAGTCAGAAGCAAACACTTTTGAGGAGGGACAGGGTCAAAGGAGAGAACAGGAGAAATGGGGGGCAGGATAAGATGGAAGGAAATCTAGTTAGTCTGTCACAACATGACTGTTATGGAAGTGTTTTGCATAACTACACATGCATAACCTATATCAAATTGCTAACCTGCTCAGTGAGGGTGGGTGATGAGGCAAGAAGGGAGAGAATTTGGAACTCAAAAGTTTTTTAAATGAATGTTAAAAATTGTTTGTATATGCAACTGGGAAATAAGATATACAGGCAATGAGGTATAGAAATCTATCTTGCCCCACAAGAAAATGGAAAGAAAGGAGATAAAAGAAGTGGGGGTGGTGAAAGAAGGGAAGGCAGATTGAAGGAAGGGGTAATCAGAATCCATGCTGTATCAGTTTGGGGGGAGGGGAGAGGTGGGGAGAAAATTTGGAACTCTTGTGGAAGTGAATGTTAAAAACTAAAAATAAATGAATAAAAAATTAAAATAAATTAAAATAAATAAGAAAAAAGCCATAGCTACAGAATTATTTATAACAGGACTTTTTGTCATAACAGAGAACTAGAAACAAAGTACCCATAAACTGAAAACAGTTGAACTAATTAATGTATACTAATTTAATTAAATATTATTACACTTGAAGAAATTACAAAAGAAACATATTCAGGGAAGCCTGAAAAGATATATGAGTTTACATAGAATGAACTGAGTAGAACAAAGAGAACAATTCTTACAATGACTATGACTACGTAAAAGAAAAAAAAAACTTTGAAATAACTTAAGAATTCTAATCAATGCAATCATCTATCATGAGTCCAGAAGACAATGACAAAGAAGTGATGGACTATCGATGGAGAAGGAGACATGCACTTTCAGACATAACCAGTGTGGATGTTGTTTAATTATATGCTCATTTGTTACATGGTAGGACTTTTATTGTAGGGACCAGTGTGGAGAAGGGTACAGTGACAAAAAAATTACGGATTACAGATATGTCAAAAAATTAACAAAAGTATCAGTTAAACTTTGGAAAAAAGAACAGAAAACAAAAGTTCAAAAGGGGCCACAGACAAGCAGAGCAGTGTTGGTACTATTGTATTAAATTTAATACATATACTTTAAAAAAATAAACCTTCTACATATAATACTCACATTCTATTCAATTTGTTATTCTTTATACATGAGGATATTAGTGTTTGTTCATATTTATCAAGTTTATAATTTTTAAAAGGAATGATGCATACAATTGTAATGCCAAGCAAAGGCAACTTCCAAGGTTCGGATTACCAGCATAGTAAACCCCATTTATTCAGCAAACATTTACAGAATAGAAAAAGTCAAAATACAGTATAATTTGTTCCTTTAGCAAGTAAATTCTCAATTCAATCCAGGTACTACTCCACCCATAAACAGTACATTCATTTAGTCAGTCAAAAGTCTCTTCTCAAATGGAGATTGGTCTCCAACTATAAACAAAATACATTCATTTGGTCAATCACTTAAAGGCTTCCCACCTCTGAATCTCAAAAGGGGCAGGAGAGCACAAAAGGCCATCCACCCTTAAGTTAACAAGGTTTAGCTCAGCACTGAATACCCAAAGAAAGGGCCTTCTTTCATCTTCACTCGAGGTAAGCCCTCAGCAATCTCAGTTCCTGGGGAGACAAGGCTCAACAAAGCCATAGCCAGTGTCCTCATCAATCACTCTCTGACTGTAGAGCAGTCCCAGAACCCCTGAAAACATCAGCAAGGCCCTCTTCCAGGATTTCTGTGCAGGTACCACAAGAAAATCCTCTTTCAGGCTTCTGAACCAACAGCCTGGTTCCAGGACCTTCACAACAGGTGAATCTGGCAAAACAACATCAAAACAGACAGACAAAATACCAGCATCACAGCCATGCCTCCTCAGTCCTTGACAGTTCTGGGTGGCAGTTCCAGGTGGCAGTTCCAATGGGCTCTCAGCAGTCTTTCTCTCAGCAACTCAGGCTCCACGATACTGCATACTGCTCTCCCAAAGTCCTTCTGGCCTTCTCTAGGCTTGGGCCTTTCTCCCAATTCACAGCTCCTCCCAGTTCAGCCCTCTCTCTTCACCTCAACAAGTCCATCCCACAAGTGGGATTCCCAAGCTCTGGGTTTTAACACTCAACCCAAAAACCAAGCCAATACAGGGGCATCTCCCAATTCCATTACTAATACAACAACTGTTAGTAATTCAAAGGATTTTTTTTTCCTTTATGCAATCATAGTCGCTGTGATAATTGTTCTTCTTGACCTGCTCAATTCATTCTGCATTCTGCCCCCTCTTCTACTGATAATATCACTGTTGTAGAAGTGGAAGGTAGCAACATAAAACTAAGAACTGATTTCTACTTTTATCTGTTTCACAGGTAACCATACTCAAAAAATATATCACCAACTAACAAAACTTCTGGTGATGTGCCACTCAAAAGGTAAACAGTCTAGCACACAATCTGGCCCCATGATCACACTCAAAGTTTTCCCAGTTTTTAATACTACTCACTAAAACTTGTATTCTACTAGAATAGCCTTTAAGAACTCAGAATTATATCCAGGTCATTCATATCATGAGGTCTGGAGTAGTACTTTTGTGAAGAGGTGTATGTGTCTGTGCATCTGTGCATACACATATACACACATACACACACACGCAATGATTATAGGGAAAATTAGTAAAAACCTAACTGTTTTACATTTAAATGCACCAAATATTTCTGATAGATATGTATACATATATATGGGAGTAGTCATATATGTGCATGTATGTGTGAAGATTTTATATATGTGCACTACACACACACACACATCCATACATACACACACATATCCATACATACACATACACATATCACTATAACATCATTCCAAGAGTATAGATGTAACAGAAAGGAAGGCAGCAAACAGAAAATGAAACAGATAATCTAGTATTTCTATAATGCTCTAGGACAATGGTTCTCAACCTTCTTAATGCCACGACCCTTTAAGACAGTTCCTCATGTTGTGGTGACCCCAAACCATAAAATTATTTTCATTTCTACTTCATAACTATAATTTTGCTACTGTTATGAATTGTAATGTAAATATCTGATATGCAGGATGTATTAAAATTGAATATAACCCACAGGTTGAGAACCGCTGCTCTAGGAAGATATGTTTTGACCACATAAAACCTTCTTATGCAATGTGTTATATGAGGAAGCAACATTTAACACAATTAAATTGGGAAGAATAAACAACTAGTGGCCAGAATAAGGTGGGAAGAGCATTTTATTTTCAAACATTTCCATTTTGAATAATATATCCTGGAAAGAGATACTTGAAAGTTACTTATACACTATGTATTATTCAAATTACTAATGCATTACTGAAGTTAATATATAATTCTACTTTTGAAATGAACTCCTTCCAAAAACGAACTTTTGTGAAGGTAAATATGAACAAACTAAAACCCTAAAGTTAAATCAACTCTTGCTTAAAACAAAGACTCAACAATCACTCCCTTATGTCCAGCAGAGGGTGCTAAAAGAACATTAATGTACTGCTTAAAAACCTGAAGCCCAAAGCCTTCCAAATAACACTTTAAGTAAAAGAACTACAATTCTAATTCCCATCTTGAAATTCAGTTTTATAAAAATAACCAAACCATAGCATAGAGTACAGCAGATTCCACATTAAAATAGCATTATAACATGGTTTTATATATGCAGAATAACCACAGACCTCATCAAATTATAACCAATCTCATCCTACTACTCCCCTGCCTCAACAACTATATTCAGTTGAAAAGTCTTCTATGACAGCCTATTAAAACTAACAGTAGTCCTGCTGAGTGCCTGTAAACAAATGACACTACAAAATAACAATAATTAGGACAGGAAGCCTGACAATAGCTAGAGGACTAGTCAGGGAGTCAGGAAGACTATATTTAAGTTCCATCTCTGACAAGCACTGTCTGTATCTTCCTGAGCAAGGTATTCAACCACTAAATCATTCCATACCCATGTCAGCAATTCTGAACTTCCCACTTTCACTATATAAATCTCATTTCCCATTTTTCTTCCTCCTCCTCCCACAGTCATCTCTTTATTCCAACAGCCCTCAACCCAATCCCCAACATCCCAATCAAAATCTCCCCACCCTGTGTTTTTGGGAATATCTGTTTCATGGGTAACATTTTCTTTCATTCATTCTTTCCATTTTCTTGCAATCAATGAGACCTAGTTCCCATCTAACGACAAAGAATCTCTGGCAACCATTACCAGCACTAGATGCACTTTCCATTCATTATCCTCCAACTCTGGTCATGGTGGGGGGGTCGTATATATTTTGCTCCCAATTTCTACTTCCAGAATATTCTCCCTCTGCCGACATCACTCAGTACCTATGAAATTCATTCAAGAATCTGGTAGCTGTTATCAACAGAACTCCACAATATTCTCTTTCCTTCCTCAAGGAGTTTCTTTCATTCCAAACTCCAACTCACTTACTAGAGTACTTCAACCTTAATGATACCTCAAACACCCTAACTTATCAGTTCCACCATTGACACATGAATGCTTTGAAAACTCGGCTAACTCCACCCATCCCACTTATCAATTTTCCTATATTTCTCCTTCCCTGCCTCAAAGCTAAACTCCATGAGAAGCCCGTACTTCTTTTCCTCTCATTCTCTTCTCATTTCTCTGCAGTCAGGCTTCAGAATTCTTCATTCAACTAAAATTTCTTTCTGAGGTTGCCAATAATCTCTTAATTACTAAATCTAAAGATCTCTTCTCAATCCCTATACTTCCAAATTATTCCTAAACCCTGTCAACGCCACTTTCAGAATATCTCTTATATATGCACTCTGTCTCCTCTAGCATTACCACCACCTTGACGCAGGCCCTTGTCAATGCAAGACTAGACTTTTGCCATAGCCTGCTAATTGATCTCGCTGCCTCAAGTCTCCCTACTCCAGTTCATCCCCAGCTCAGTTATCACAATTGATCTCTCTCTCTCTCTCATACACACACACACACACACACACACACACACACACACACACACACACA
>JAQQSU010001847.1:0-14857 GCA_028627135.1 Pseudochirops cupreus
TTATTGATTTTCTGAGAGGCTAGATGGCATAGTGGAGACAGAGGTGATTTCAAAGTCAGAAAGAGTTAGGTTCAGGTCTTGCCTTTGAGACATCCTGGGATCCTAGGCAAGTCAATCAGTGCCCCTAGACAAATTTCTAAGAAGGTAAATTTAAGTACAGGTGCCAATCTGCATTAGTAAAGGGAATTTCCTCATTGGGAGTTCCATCTATGTCTGTAGTCACAAAGCTGGTTTTCCCTTCCTCCTAAAAAAAAAAAAAGCAAATAATTAGAATCATGAGACAACATAATTATTTAGAAGCAGAAGCTTTGTAGGTTCCTTGACTTTCAAATCTCTTTTTTGACTTTATTTTTTAAAAAATGAATTAATACTTGAAAGTAGAAGATAATCAGCTCAGATTCTAAAAATGGTGAGCATTCCAGGGTGGCCCCATGGGCTGGAACTTGTCAGGCTGCCTTGGAAATGGGGCAGCAGGTTTCTGGAAAATCATTTGCCCAAAGGGCAGGTCTCTGCAGCAGGACCCTAGCGCATGCTCTGTTTCCCTGCTATCAGCTCCAACTCCTTGGTCCAGCTCCTGACTACAAAGGCAGAGGTTATTTTTAGCCCCTAAACTCCCCCAAGAAGCCTGTTGGGATTCGGGGTAGCTGGCCACTTCTGCTGCTCTGTTTGCTTTCGAATTTGGCAGGAGCTCACATTTCCTGTGCTAATTGCTGGCAGCCAGTAAATCAGATGTAACATAGGGAGGAGTTGAGCGTTTGGGTTCCTACTCTCCACCCCCCCCCCCAAACCCCTGCCTTGACTCTTTCCCCATCCCATTTCTTTAGCTGAAGTGACCCATGACAAGAGACGTGGGTCATTTTCCTGTTGGAGAATGTAGGCTATGAGTGATTTACACACATGCATTGTGATCTCATTTAAAAGGACTGTCCAGATGGAAATCACATCTTCTTCCGAAGACATTGCCTTCTCCCTCCTAGCAATCCTACTTTGGATTATGAAGGATTGAGTATTTAAGAAGTCTGGAAATGTTTTTTGGCCTTTCTCCACATGTGATTTGTTTGTTTTTCCCTTTATCTACCTGGGAGAATGAAATCAGACTGACCATATTTTTTCGTTCTCTTATGAGGTTGCCTCCTTAATTCTTTCAGGGCACAAAGGAACAATGCTCCATGCCCTAGATTATTGGGCTTAAAAAATCATTTCAACTGATTTTAGGGAAAAATTCACTAAAATAATCCCAGATGCCACCACTCCTTAAATCTTAAATATATGTATAAATGTGTGTGTTCACACACACACACACACACACACACACACACACACACACACACACACACACACATATCCCAAACCAAAATCTTGGAACTTAGATCCTTGCCTGATGAATGAAGAGTTTGGAGTCAACCTCTAAGGTCTCTCCCTGATCTAATGTTCTCTGATTCTATAAAATCAGTTGACAATGCAGTCTCCTTGTAGATTGCTCTGAAATCTGCCTGTCCTGCATCATTGCACATCACATGACAAGGTTGTCCAGTTCTCTGTCTGCAGGCACATCTTCTCTGATAGCATATGCTGAAAATATAGTTATCAAGTTTCCCAAGCTTATGAAAAATAACTCACCACCAGAGGCTGCCATAAGGAGACAGATAGACCATGTGATCAAGTGTTCAGGGGTCTGGAATGGGGCCATCCTTAGAAGGTTTGCTCATGTTGTTCCCAGCTTTGCTGTTTTCCTGAAGAATGACCCCAGGAACCTCCTTTCATCTTTATATACCTTACTTACCTCCATCTAGAAAGCAGGGATAACAAAACTCTGATAGTGAAGAGCCCATTTTTTTTTTAGAATTGAAAGGAGCTATGTGAAAAGGGAGGTGAAGAAGCAATGTAATCTAGGGAAAGGAATGTTGGACTTGAATTCAGAAGACTTGGGTTCCGATTCTGACTTTGATACTTTGTAGCCTGCCACTACTGATGAGTCATTTCTTATCTCTGATCCCAAATTCTCCATCTGTAAAATGAGCATAATCATATTTGTACTTGCCCTCTCAGAGGATTAGTGTGAGGGGAGGGCTTTGGCCTTTTGCAAACTCTAAGCACCCTATAAATGCAGCTGCTGCTGTTATTAGATGACACCAAATATTGCTTAATCTGATTTTAAAGTGAAGGTGTTAGAATATTTGAAATTCATCAGATGGTTAAAAGAGATTTTTTGAACCCAAGTGGAACAAAGCATTAAAGTATAGAGATGTGCTCTGGTAGCTGTAGAAATCTGGGCTGCACCCAAAGTAACTTGAACATCCTCTTCCTTTGCCTGAGTGTTTTAGGAGCAGTTTCCTTGATATCTCCCTTGCAGCAGTGTGGTACAGTAGAAAGAACAACTCTACCTCTTGAGTGGAAGGACCTGGGTTCAAATCCCATCTTTGATGATTGCTAGTTGTGTAACTTTGGGCAAATTAAGGACCAGGTGGCTTCTAAAGTCCTTTCCACTGGATTAGAACAGACCCATAGAAGTTCAGGAATGAGTGCTATGTCGTTTTTGGGTAAGACCGTGCCAAAAGATGTCTTGGGTCTGCCATGACGTGTACTGATTGAGCCGAGGGGGAAGGAATTTTAGAAGTGGGTGATTGAATATAGCCTTAATTTCCCAAGTATTGTGACTCCAGGGGAGCGGCCTAACAGAGTGGAAGAAAGTTGTGCTTCATTTGGAATTTGATGTCCTGGGTCTGCAACTTACCATAAGTAAGACCGGGTGTGACTTTGGGTAAGTCATTTAACACCTCTGAGCCACATTTCTTCCTCTTTTAAATGATAGGGTTAGAAAAGGAAGCAGATGGTCTCTAAGATCTAGCTTTAAATCTCAATTATGCCTTCAGAGAACTAAGGAACTGAAGATGGGGAACTAAGTAAAAAAGGGAAGGAGAATTCAGAATACAGGACTGCCACTGATTCAAGAAAATCTAGGTATATCTGCACCCTTAGCAGATGTCACTATGAAGGGATATCAAGGCAGCTAAAGTCAACTCTCAGAATAACTAGGTGACACAGTGGATAGAGCGCTGGGCTTGAAGTCAGGAAGACTCATCTTTCAGAGTTCCAATGTGCCTCAGATGAGTCAGTTTACCAGCTGTGTGACCCTGGGCAAGCCACTTAATCCTGTTTGCCTCAGTTTCCTCATCTGTAAAATGAGCTTGAGAAGGAAATGGCAAACCACCTCCAGTATCTTTGCCAAGAAAACTCCAAACAGGATCATTAAGAATTGAACTCAACTGAACAACGACAAAGACAGCCAATAATTCAATATTACTGCCTGCTTGATTACTTTTCTTACTCTGGCTACCTGCTGTTAGGGAGTTGACCAGTGAGGTGAAAGGCAGTCATTTTAGATCACGGATCCAGAGGTAGAAGGGACATTGAATTCAACCCCTTCATTTTATACTTAAGGAAGCCAAAGATGTTCTCTGCCTCTCAACCTAGGCCCGTACTTAACAGAGGGAAGATAAAAAGGACACGTAGAAAACTAAAGCTGCAAATCTATTTCTGCCTGTGGCTGTGATGAAAAAATGTCTTTGGGTCTAAAAGTAAGACAGCTAGCAATCAACATGAGAAAGTAGAAAGAGCATTGGGTCAGAGGACGGAAATCAGAGGACTTTGGGTTTGAATCCCTGCTCTGTCACTTAGAACCTGTGTGACTCTGGGTAAAATTCAGGCTCAGTTTGTTCATCTATAAAATGAGACCGTTGGATTGGATGACCTCCTTGCAGCTCTAAATCTATGATTTAGAGAAATCAATTCACTTCTATGGGATTCCATTTTTAAAAAGTTATTTCTTTTAACATGCTTTTCTTTTTAAATTTTGAGCTCCAAATTCTCCTTTTCCCTGCCAGCCCTCCCCCACCTACTAAAGAAGGCAAGCAATGTGATATTAATTATACATGTGAAATTACATAAAACATATTTCCATATTAATCAAATTTCCAAAAAAAGTAAGAAAAATAAAGTGAGAAAATTATTTCAATTTAGTTCAGTGGAGAGTATTTTTTCATCTTGAGTCCTTTGGAATTGTCTTGGATCATTCGGCATTGATCAGAGTAGCCAAGTCTTCCACAGCTGATCATCACAGGATTCCATTCTTTTCAACTGATAACTAGGGACTGTGGACTAATCAATCTAAGGACCCTTCCAGCTCTCAGTCGTGTGACTAGATGTGGGTACTCACTTAACCTGGCTGCCCTCTCTTCTTTCTGAGTATGAATTAAAATGTCTCAAAACTAAAGTCCTCCTCCAAGACTGGGTACTAGAACTGGGAATGGCCCAGAATCATAGGTACCTCTCTTTGTCTCTAGACCAGGTAGAGTGTGCAGGCCACAGCAGGAGGAATAGCTTCCCCTAAGAAGTTTCATTATTTTTTTTGACTCTTGCCACATTGATGGCTGTGGGTGGGTGGGTGGAGGGGAGGGTGGATGCCATCAGAGCCTTGGGAAGATAACAGGTTTTAAGGATGGGGGAGGGTTTGGATTTCACAGTGATGGCTTCATGATGCCCTAGAGAGCTACATTCATGGTGCGTTTTAGTCCTCCTGCTTTGAACACAGCACGATTCCTTTCAACCCTTCCCTTCTCTCTGTTATAAAGGACAAAAAAAAGATTCAGATATTTTAAGAAAGAAAAATGAGATGATTGTTATTGCTCTTTCTACAGGGACAAGTTTGGGAAGCTGGTGTTTGTGTTTTGTTATTGATAGTGGCTTAGGGAAAACATCGTTTGGAGTCTTAATTTTCTGTGCTTGGATATGGTTGCAAAATCTGGAGTGTTGTATTTGGTTCTCAGCACTGCAGTTTGGGGTAGGGGTATTTATGGGATGGAGAGTAATTGAAGGAAGATGACTGGGAAGTGGGTAGCCATGAGTACGCTTCATATGGGGAGCAATAGAATGAGCTAATTGCTCAGCCAGGAGAAGACTTGGAGTGTGTGTGGGGACTTTATAAGTGTCTTCAAGTCTCTGAAGGGCTCTCACATGAAAAGGGGATGAAATGTGTTCAGTTTGGTGCCAGAGACTAGGAGCAACAGTGGGGGCTGCAAAGAAGTAAATTTAAGTTCGAAGAACCCTGGGTCTGCAACTTTCTTACTGTGAGGATTCCTTTACTAGTGTGAGGTGAACTGAGGTCTCTAGACCTAGTTTAACTCAGTCCCAATTCTAGAATTCAATGATTCTGTGAAAAGTTTGTAGTTCTTCTTTAGATGCTATGGATGACAGTTTTACTTCGGTAGAGAACAAAACTCCTTCCCTCTCCACCCGCTCCCCAATCTTTGAGGTAGCAGGGCATAAAAGGAAGGGCAATGAAAGTGAATTTACAGTAAGAAGAATTGGATTCATACTTGGCTCTGCTACCTATGACCCACATGACCTTGGGCAAATCACTACTCTGTTTCCTCAGCTATAAAACCAGAGGGTTGGACTAGATGAACTCTATGGTTCCTTCTAGTTCCAAATCTTTTATGTGTCTGTCTTCCCAGGACCCTGCATTACACACAACCCAATCTGCTCTCCTTGTCAATCCAGGGCCAAGTTTTAATGATGCTACAGAGGTGCTTTGTCCCCAAAGGTCCCTGTGTTGCCTCTAAATAAGTTGCTCAAACATTGGTCCATTTTTTCTTTCCCTGCCCTTCCATACATCATGGTCTTTGCATCATTACTGTAAAATGCTAGTTAAGTCCTAGAATCATTCTGTTGTTGTTGTTATTGTTCTCAAGTCTTCTATTTATTTATTTATTTTGGGGGCCTGGACCTATAATTTTATTGCTATATGAAACTCCCAAGAGAGAAAACTCTACCTGCAACTCAGCACCTTCTCTGCAACATATAGTCTTTTTTAAAAGACAATTTTTAACAGTGTAGAACAAATGGAGTTTCTATTATGTTTCCTTCTGGGGTTGAGGGTCACTATAATGCTAACAAATGGACTTTCCATCTGTAGCCCCGATACAATAATGATATCTAAGGTTTGATAGAATCTTTCAGCTTGATAAAACTTACTAGTCCAGGCTGTGGGAGGGCTGATGGTGGAAGGAAGAAGCAAATACTAGGGAGAGAAGAGTAGTGAGGCAATTTTCTTTCAGTCATTGGGGTGATACAATTTTACTATATTTAGAGATGCTCAGGGAAGAAGCAGGAGGAGAAGTGACCCGCATAGGGTAATAAGGAGTTTATAACATAACAGGGGGCAGTTGCATGTGGGGGGAGGACCTGAAGTCCTGACTCTGATTTGGAAGTCAATCAATATTCCTCTGCCCCCAGGACCAAATGGCTAGGCAATAGGTGGTAAAAACTATATAACCATTACTTCTTCAAGACCCTGTCATACTGGCCAAATAAATCAGTGCCTAAGGATAGAGAACTGAATAATGACAGAAGAAATGATATTGTCCTCCCTTCGCTCCTCTTAAAATCAAGGGTCTTTGCTTAGTTGTAGGGACTCTGGTCAGATACATTCTTTTTTTTTTTCTTTTTGGAGGGGAGAAGGTAGGGCAGTTGGGGTTAAGTGACTTGCCCAAGGTCACATGGCTAGTTTTGTGTCTGAGGCCAGATTTGAACTCAGGTCCTCCTGACTCCAGGGCTGATGTTCTATTCACTGCACCACCTGGCTGCCCCTAGATTCATTCTTTCTGAAGGATTTCCTAAAGCCCCTTTCTTCCTTGGAGTGGCCAGTTGAATAAGAAGAGCAGAGATGTTAAGAGTGGGCAGAGCACTAAGAATATTTAACTTGGAGAGGGGAAGACAAGACTCAGAGGGAACATGATAGCTCTCTTCAAGGATCTGAAGGGCTTTCATGTGAATGAGGAAGGGAATGGAGTTATTATATGTGGGACCAGAAGGTACAACCAAAAATAATGCTTGGAAGTTGCAAGGATAAAAATTTGGGACTGGTGGAGTCAAGATGGATAGGAGGATCCAAGATGGTAGAAAAAGACAGGGATGCCCCTGAGCTCTCCTCCAAGCCCCTCCAAATACCTTTAAATAATGACTCTAAACAAATTCTAGAGTGGCAGAGCCCACAAAAAGGTGGAGTAAAACAATTTACCAGCCCAAAACAACTTAGGTTAGCAGGAAAGGTATGTTTCACAAGGGTGAGAGAGGAGTGCAGTACAATGCAGAACAGGTCCCAGCAAACCATGAGCAGGGCTTTGAGTGACTGAGTCAGTGGCAGCAGAGGTGGTTTCCAGACCTCTCAGTCCATATATGGTAAGGGGATCAGACAATGGGTCAGAAGGAGATTTACAGGGGTCTTTGCTGACACCAGGGGCAGGTCTCTGTTGTATTATCTATACTTGGATCTGGTTCACAGTCCTGAATCTTAGTCTCAGTATAAGGAGGAGCACTAGCATAGCAGAGCTTGTGGCCACAGGGAAGCAGGGACCCTGGTCACAGTTACAGGGTTGAAAAGAGTGTTTGTGGGTGCTCACAAACCAGTGAACAGTACAGGAGAATAGTAAATACATTCTCCCTAGATCACACCACATTGCAAGAACCAAAAACTTGTAGATCCCAGAATTACCTCTGAAAACAGCTGGATAAAAAATCTGAAGTTTGGGACAGTGTACCCTCTATTCTACTAAAGAGCCCCACTTTAGCATAGAGTTAAAAGTCAAGAAATAGGCTAGAAAATGAGCAAACAACAGAAAAAAATTCTGACCATACAAAGTTACTAGGGTGACAAGGAAGATGAAAACACAGACTCAGAAGAAGACAACAAAGTTAAAATTCCTGCATCCAAAGTCTCAAAGAAAAAATATGAATTGGTCTCGGGCCATGGAAGAACTCAAAAATGATTTTGAAAATCAAGTAAGAAAGGTAGAGAGAAAGTTGGGAAGAGAAATGAGAATGATGCAAGAAAATCACAAAAAAAATGTCAACAGCTTGGTAAAGGAGGCACAAAAATACTGAAGAAAATAACACCTAAAAAACCCAGAATAGGCCAAATTGTAAAAGTGGCAGAAAAATCCAATGAAGAGAGAAGCATGCCTTGAGAAGCAGAATTGGCCAAATAGAAAAAATATACAAAAATTCTCAGAAGAGAACTCCTTAACAAGTTGAATGAACCAAGTGGAAAAGGAGGTACAAAAGTTCACTAAAGAAAATAATACCTTAAAAGTTAGAATTGGATACATGGAAGTTAATGACTTTATAAGACATCAAGGAACAATCAAAGAAAATAAAAAATAGAAGAAAATGTGAAATATCTCATCGGAAAAACAACTGACTGGGAAAATAGATCTAGGAGAGATAGTTTAAGAATTAAAGGACTACTACCTGAAAGTCATGATAAAAAAAAAGAGCCTAGATATCATCTTTCAAGAAACTATCAAGGAAAATTACCCTGATATTCTAGAATAAGAGGGTAAAATAGAAATTGAAAGAATCCACCAATCACCTCCTGAAAGAGATCTCAAAAGGAAAATTCCCAGGAATATTATAGCCAGATTTCAGACCTCCTAGATCAAGGAGAAAACAATTCAAGCAGCCAAAAAGAGACAATTTGCATATTGTGGAGTCAGAGTCAGGATAACACAAGATTTAGCAACTTCTACATAAAAGGATCAGAAAGCTTAGAATACCATAGTCTAGAGGGCAAAAGAGCTAGGATTACAACCAAGAATCACCTACCCAACAAAACTGAGAATAATCCTTCAGGGAAAAAGTGGATATTCAATGAAATAGAGGACTTTCAAACATTCCTGATGAAAAGACCAGAGGTAAATAGAAAATTTAACTTTCAAATACAAGATGCAAAAGAAGCATGAAGATGTATATAGGAAAGAGATATCGTAAGGGATTTGATAAGGTTAAACTGTTTATATTGCTAGACAGGAAAATGATATTTATAATTTCTGATATCTTTCTCATTACTAGAGCAGTTTGAAGGAGTATACATAGACAGAAAGCATAAGTGTGAATTGAATGTGATAGTATGATTATCTAAAAAAATAAAATTAAGGAATGAGAAAGAAGAATGCTCTGGGAGAAGGGGAAAGGGAGAGATAGAATGGGAAAAATTATCTGATATAAAAGAAGCCTGAAAGAGGCTTTACAGTGGAGGAGAAAATGGAGGAAGCATGGAGGGGAGTACATGACCCTTACTCTCAATCAGAATTGACTCAAAGAAGGAATAATATACATACTCAGTTGGATGTAGAAATCTATCTTACCATACAGGAAAGTGAGAAGGGGGCAAGGTGCTGGTAGAAGGGAGGGAAATTTGGGCGAGGTAAAAGTCAGAAGTAAAACACTTTTGAGAATGGACTGGGTAAAAGGATAGAGAGAGGATAGGATAAATGAGGAAAAAAGGATGGAGGGAACTACATAGTTGGTAATCATTACTGTGAAAAAAAAATTACAGTGAGTTTCTCTGATAAAGACTTAATTTCTCAAACATACAGAAAATAGTCAAATTTATAGAAATAAGAGCCAATCCTCAAATGATAGACAAAAAATATGCATAATTTTCAGACAAAGTAATCAAAGGTATCTCTAGTCATATGAAAAAATGCTCTAAATCATTATTGATGAGAGAAATGAAATTAAAATACCTCTGAGTTACTACCTCACACCTGTCAGATTAGCTAATATGACAGAAAAGAAAAATGATAAATGTTAGAGGGGATGTGGGAAAATTAAAACACTAATGTATGGTGAAGTTGTACACTGATTCAACCATTCTGGAGAGCAATTTGGAATTGTGCCCAAAGGGGTATAAAACCATGCAAATTCTTTGACCAAGTAATAGCACTATTATGTCAGTATCCCAAAGAGATAAAAAAAAAACCAAACCAAAAGGAAAAGGACCTATGTGTCCTATAGCAGCTCTTTTAGTGGTGGTAAAGAATTGGAAATTAAGGGGATATCCAGCAATTAGGGAGTGATTGAACAAGTTGTTGCACGTGATTGTAATGGAATACTATTGTGCTTTAAGAAATAATGCAAGATGCTCTCAGAAAAACATGGAAAGACTTACATCAACTGATGCAAAGTGAAATAAGCAGAACCAGGAGAATATTGTACACAGTAGCAGCAATATTGTATGATTATCTACTCTGAATAACTCAGTTATTCTTGGCAATACAATGATCCAAGACAATTCTGTAGGATTTATGATGAAAGGTGCCGTCCATCTCCAGAGAAAGAACTGGTATAGCCTGAATGGAGATCAAAGGTACTTTTTCTTTACTTTACTTTATTTTTTTTGTCAGTGTTTTCTTTCACTGAATGACTTACATGAAATTGTGTTTTGCACGATTACACATGTATAACCTATGTCAAATTGCTTGTCTTCTCAATGGGGGAGGGGAGAAAGGGAGAAAATTTGGAACTCAAAATTTGACAAAAAAGAATGTTAAAATTGTTTTTGTGTAATTGGGAAAATAAAATATTAAATAAGAAAAAAATTGGACTTGATATCAGGAGAAACTTCTTAACATGTAGAACTGTCTCGAAGTGAAATGAGTTTCCTTGGAAGGAAATGTGTTTCCTTTCATTGGATATCCTCAAACTAAGATGGGATGATCACTTGTCCAGTATGTTATATAGTGCTAACTCCTTTCTATTATAGGTTGGACTAGATAACTGTTGAAGTCCTTTCCAATTACTATGACCAGGGCGATGATTCTCTAACCAGAGCTTTGTGCCAGGGCACCAACATGGGTGGGGAGGGGGTAGTATACTTCTTCTTCTCCCCTCCTTTCCTGGCCCATGCCATGTAGCAGTGACTGTCCTCAGAGTAGTCCCATGATCATGGCAGCCTTCTCTCTGCACTCACATTTTCTCTCAATCCTCATCCCCTGGAGTGGCAAGGGTTGAATCTTCTGGAAGATAAACTGTTCCATCTCCTACTCATGAGAATGCCCATGGTCAGATTGTCTTCTGTGTTATCCTCTCCTTCTGAACTGAATTTGGCTAGGTGTAAGGATTTCTGGTTCTGGATATAGACCTGACCCAGTGGGGTTTCTTCAGTCCATTCAGAAACAGAAAATAGGGGAAAATCTCCCAGTTGAATAGGAACCTTGCAAAACATCCTACCTTAATGACTGATTGGTTTTTTTTTTGGTCCTGTCCTGAGATTTCACAGATGCAAGCAGCTCCAAAGGATATTGACAACGGTTATGCAACTTTATAACCTTAGAGAGTTGCCTTGGAGGTACTGACAGGTCAGGTGACTTGTCTAGGGTCATATAGCCAATATTTATCAGAGCTAAGAGTTGAATCCGTGTTGTTCTGGCCTGAAGGCTGGCCCTCCATCTATTATACCATTCTTCCTACTAAACCCTATAGTAGGGATTTAATAAATGCTGGTAGAATTGAGCGTGAATTATGAGGTTCAGCCATGATTGGCAGACACAGGGCCTTCGCAGCAACAGAGAAAATACTGTTAGCTCAGTCCTAGAGTCAATTAGCACAAAAGGAGTTTGTCTCTTCCTTTCTTCCTTCAGTGGGCAGAGAATTGACTAAAACATTAAAAAAATATTTTGAAGCTCTTGCTTTTGAAGCACACATAGATTCTACCACTACAGTGTCACCAAACCAAAATGGGCAGAACTGCCTCTTTTTTCTTCTCTATTTCTGCTTCTAGCCTCTGACTCCAGATGGTTTCCTTGTGCCTTCCTTCCCTCCTTCATCTCTGATCAGTGAGCTCATTTTAACCCAATTCTACTTAAATGTCAATGTTAGGGAGCATGGAATGATTTGGCTTGTAGCTAGTTCTCTAGGGATGGTCCAGCTTGCTTCCTTTGACCAAATTTCCCTCTTCTTAAAAATTATTGTCTAGCAGAGGACCTCAACTGTGTTTCGGCTGAGAAAACGATGCTGATTTCCATCTATGGCGTTTGCAGAGTTCAGTGGCTACTGTATATCTGGCCATAGCTGATAGCCATCAGCATCTGGGGGGAGGGGAGAGAACTAGTAGGGCCCAAAGAGTCCATCCCAATAGATGCCTCAGCTTTCTCATGTAACATAAGGAATTTAGATGGATTGATCTCTCAGATTTCCTGCAGCTTTCAACTTTATGATTCTAGATCTCATGCAAGCAAGATAGAAGGCTGGTCTAAGAGCCAGGAGAACCCGGATTCTAATCCCACCTTTTAAATAAACTGCCTGTGGAACCCTGAGCAAATCAATTAACTTCTCAGTGCTCTAAGCAACTCCCTAAGACTAAATTACAGAGAAGGTGCTGACATTGATTGGTGGAAGGAGCTTTCTCACCTGGTAGTTCCCTATAACACTAAAACCAAAGTTCTAGTCCCCAGATGTATCATCTTCCCTTGAGTTCAGGTAGGTGCATGCTCATTCTGCTTTTCTAGCTACAGGGAAGAAATGTACTCAGAGCATCTTTGGGAACCCTTAGAGGGGAAGAAGAATATTGGTTCCAAGTGGGCTCTGACCATCCCTATGCAAGCTGCATCCCCAGATTCTTTATCTTTAAAGGAGGAATTGGATACCATTTGGATTTTTCAGAAAGGATTTTACTGTGCTCTGAGTGGGTAGTTGAGAGCAAATTCCTAGCTGAAAATGGTCATGTGGCACATGAGAGCTGATGTAACCCCTTCAGTGTTGGGGCTTTTACCAAGGTGACTAAAGCAGGAAATAAAAATGAGGCAGCATAATGTCAGAGATCATAACACATGTATCATATGTTCAGGAGATCATGAATTTTGAGGTGGAAAGGACTTCAGAGGGCATCTAGTTTAATCTCTTAATTTTAGAGATGAGGAACTGAGGACCAAGGAGGTTAAATTTCTTGTCCAAGGTCACATTGGAGTATGCTCAGCCTTGAGTTATCTCATTTCTAGCCTCCCCTTTCAGTTTCTCCCTCTCTTTGTTTCCTGCCCCTGGCAAAAGGCTTTGATTTGCTCTGCCAATGACCTTGCAATCGAGATATGCCAAAGCTTTCCCACTCCTCTGCCCCACCAGAGGGCCAGGGCCCTGCCAAGGAAAGGAAATGTTTGTGCTGATGGCTATGTTTCCCAGTGCTGGTCAGAGGACAACAGGAGCCTGGGCTGGCAGGCAGCCAGAACCCTCTTGGGCAGAGATATAATTACTAATAATGACCTCCAGCCCAGGCAGCGACTGAAATGACTGTTCAGGACAGGCACCAACCCTAGTCTGGTTTGTGTAACACAGATAAATACTGCTGGTGTGTGTGTGTGCGCGTGTGCGTGTGTGTGTGTGTGTGTGTGTGTGTGTGTGTGTGTGTGTGTGTGGTGGGCGGGGTAGGGAAAGGGGAAAGGAGGGTCTGAGAAGGAGTAGAGAAGATGAACACATGCCCTTTAAGAAATGGGGGTGGTCTCAGGGTGCCCCAGGGACCAGTAACATTAACCCTGCCAACTTCCTGGTGATACTTACAAATCACTGCATCCCATTTTCTTTCCTTCATGCATCTCACTATCATTAATATCAATATTATTATTATTGATTTCTATAATGAGCACATGACAACACTTTCAACTCATTTATTTTCCTGACTTAAATGAGCTCCATGTTGATACAGAGTAGGAGGAATGATCAGCCCCAAACCTGGGGAAGAAAATCCTCCAGTTCCTTTGCTCCTGCCCCCACAAATCATGCCAACACTTTGTAACACAAAGATGATGCTTCTGCTGCCCCCAGGCTTTTTGATCCTCTCCCAAGACTGAGAGACAGCAACAGCCAAGGAAGGGGTATTCCGAAGGACATTTTGTTTCTGGAAAGACATCCATATCCTGGATTCTCTCCATTTCTTGACCTCCTTCTTACTTTTCTTGGGGAGAGGTTTGACAATGACTATGACAACTGACAACTGATGGGTGCCAATAGAAATCCTGAGCTCAGAAGTCAAAGGACTGAATCATGTTTCCCATTCCATCCACACAGGGACTTTAGAGCTTGAATTTGGACTAAATTTCCTAACCTACTTTCTAGATTCTTTCTTATTGCCTTGCTTGCCTAAATAGAACTGTCTCCTCTCACGCCTCCCTCCTTCCCTTCCCCTTGGTCTCTCTCCTTCTTCTCCTCTTCCCCTCTCCTTTTCTTTCTTACCCCATTCCTCCCCTCCTCTTGCTCTTCCCCTCTTTTTCTGCTCTTCTCACCTCTTTCCTTCTTGCCTTTCCCCTTCCCCTCTTTTTCCCCTACCCTGTATTCTCCTCTCTCTTTTCCCTCCTTTCTTCAGAGTTCTCTTCCTCCCCTCCTCACCTCTCTATGTGCCAAGCAAGTTTTTAAGTGTTAATGGGCACAACACAAGCAAAAGATATAGGCCTTGCTCTCAAGAAACTAACAATCTAACTAGAAAAACCCAAATCGCATTATCAGTAAAAATGAATGATTATTGGTAAAAGAACAAATGCAGAATCTAGGTTACATAGATTAGTATAGGAGGATGAAAAGTTAATGGCCCGAGTGATGGGGTTGGGGTAAACCAATAGATTGGCCTCATTCAAAGTATAGGATCAATAAGAAATTTTATTGGGAAAGAGTCACCAAGTAGTATAAATCAGGGTAATGACCAATGAAGGGACTTCCCCAGTTTTCTGGAGCCTCAATTTAGGGGTGGAAAAGTAGGAATCCTCAGTGCTAGTCAACTAGTCTACTAATTTACCCAGTTGCTTTTCCATTCTGTGTCACAGTATCACTTACCTGATAAATTAAAAAAAAAAAGAATAAGCTGGTATTAGTAAAAATATTTGGCAGAGCTCAAATGAAAGACTTTAGAGGAACAAGTCTAAATATGAACCATAGTCAATATTTTTAAAGGAAAAAAACCCAATCCCATAGGAATATTGAGTTGGAATGGCAAGGGATTTTAGAGGTTATTGAGTCCAACTTCTTTTTTTTTTTT